>JALPQI010001434.1:0-136038 GCA_025490895.1 Thaumatotibia leucotreta | reverse complement strand
ATGTAGTGCAGCAATCAAGGTAAAGCATGGTATAACGCTGATGTTTCATAGTATAGCTCCTAAATCAGGTCATGTGGATTATGTGTGTAATGAAAGAGATTCCTCCAATTGATATGATAGTTATCCATCACCATCAATCACTATTCAAAATGGTGTGATGGTCAATAATATTCCAATGATCACTGATCAAAGCAAAGCGGTTCAAAGGCGTCGAATCTAAGCCCAGGTCAGAATAATTATTATGTAAATAAATAAATAAACATCTTTGGACATCTTACATACTTAAATCGACCTAGTCCCACGGTAAGATCAATTAAGGCTTGTGATGGGGGTTCCAAGCGACAATAAACATAATAAATATATACGTACTTATACTTAAATACATAGACAGCCACGACCTAGGAACAAATATTCGTACCTACTAAATAAATACCGGGATTTGAACCCAGATTCTCCAGCTTCGAAGGCAAGTTCACTACCAACTAGGCTACAGCTAACATGTAGACGTATCTTTGTCCTGCCCGTCATACTCATTTTCAGCTATTACAATTTAAAAATAAATTCACATTTCCTTTTTTTTATTGGTTTTTAATATTCTTTATTTTCAAAAGAACGGTGTATATACGTAGATTAAATCTAACTAATCTACTTAACCTAACCTATATCTAAGATTGGCCTTTGTGGCATTGTTCCGAGGATGCTGGCGGCATTTCCTCACTGTATCGCAATACTGATGCGGTGTGCGAGGAAGTCGCCAGCTCTTCGGTCTTTAGTTACGTCAACCAGACGTTTCGCGATCTCAACAAACAATTTGCGTGCGAAAAATTCGTACTCGTATTCGTATTCGCCAAAATCGTACTCTTTGCCGAGGCCCTTATATTTATTACGTTTTAAAAATTCGAATTTTCTTTTGTTTTAAATATTAAAATATTTTGTTTTAAAATATTTTGTAGTGCAATGTCGACCTAAATAGACCTTTCATTCATAATTTGATAAAAATAGAATATGTGCTTCAGGAATCACAATGGGTAGGACGAGGATATTAGGTATATATAATATTTGTACCATACATTCTTTAACTAATACCCAAAGGTCATCATTTTTGACCGGGACCGTAATTATAATCGCTGTATCTCGTGTCCTGGACCCGCTCACCAAAATCCGTCAAGTTCACAGTTTTTACCACAGCGTGTAACGACGGTGTATCAAATTTGATACATGGATGTCGCGTTCCCGCGCTCCGGCTGATGGATCGCGGGACGCATTCATATTTAATGCGCGGGGTAATGAACTAATGAAACTCGGACCCATTAGTGATGCCTGTGATCTGCGGTGGATGAATACCTGAGTATGATGCGGAGAAGAAAGGTCACACACACACACACACACACAGTGAAGATTCAATAGTGGTTGTCGCACACTACTATCACTGCTGACGTAGAACGCAGATGCTGAAAATCACTAGGTACATAGTATAAAATAAAGTCACTTTTTCCGCTTACCGCATCCCTTTGTACGCTTAAATCTTTAAAACTACGCAACAGATTTTGAAGAGATTTTTTTAAATAGGTAGAGTAATCAAGAGGAAGGTTTTTATGTAGTTATAGTACCCGTGCGCAGCCGGGGCGTTTCGCTAGTATTAAATATATACTACTGGTAAAGGCGTATGCTTTTAGTATTAATTTCGAAGGTATTATCACATAAACGGGTCAAAATTCTTTTCGTTGTCTTATTTTGTACACAGTTGTGATTTTTGTATGAGATGATGTTTTGTTTCTAATTTTTGATGTATGGATTAAAATCTAGCGTGAAAAAGAAATACAAGTGCACCGGATTTTTTATATGTATACTTACAGTGGTATGAAACAAGACAACAAAAATAATTTTGACTCAAACTGGACACAATAGTGTACAAAATAGTGTGTTCAGAATTTCAAAGCAAGACATATGAGAAAAACATATTTTCAAATACAACTCACGTCTATAACAGATACGGAATACAGTGTTAACTATGTATTTGATTAACCATAACTACTTGGAAGGTATGTTGACGTTAATAAATGATTATCTACTGTAAATTAACCTCAATATAAGGGCTATAAAAATAGTGTATAAATTAAATAGTAATTATAGTACATATATTAAAAATAAAATAAATGTTGACGTTATACATGTAGGATGCTTGGTTATAATATAAAATTTCAGCAAATAATAGTTTCTAATAAAGCAAACTTGAAATGTATGAATATCGTATGAAAAATTGATGAAAGATCTTATTATAATTTATGACTATCAAAAAAAACCTTTCTTTGAATGCCAATAACATTCAGAACTGATAGTTATGTACCTACATAATATTGAAGAACAATTATTCTGTTTAACTAAGACATACACTATTATGTTTAAAGATTCTAGATTAGATTAGGCTAGTCATTTCATCCGTCTTTTATAAATGCAAATGCAAAATAGTTTATTAACTAGACAACAACTAATTACAATATACCTACGCGTTTCTCTGCAATTAGATATGTTGACAGTGGCAAGGTGCAGATCTGGAAACAATTAGCATCCCTCGCGATCAACTTGTCATGCGCCCGCGCCGGTCGAACACACCCTACAGTTCGCTATGGATGTCTCGTCTAGTGAGGCTTATTGAGCTAATATTTGAAATAAGAACTCTATGACTTACGTGAGGATGTTTTCTCAAAGAAAGGTATACATTCATTACTTTATGTTTTCGTGAGAAAGTTTTTATAAATTGTAATCAATTTTATCAGCCGTTGAATATCAATAGTTCCAATTAAACTAAATTTAAAAATCTTGGCTGCTTATGATGCGTTTAAACCAAAAGAGCATTCGCTGTTCTAGCGCCCGTTCTACGAAATCAACCATTCAAGTTTTGTGTACCGATCGAATTTCGTAGAGTGGGAGGTTAGAACAGCGAATGCTCTTTTAGTTTGAACGCACCTTTACTCAAACCATAATTAAAAGACGATGCACAAGTTTGTTACAATGATAGCATTAATATTTCACATTACAGAACAATCCAATAAAATTAGATTAGCAATACCAGATCAGCTCTACCATGACTTTGCAAGTATCGGTAACGTTAGGATTTACTCGATACGTAAAGCAGGTCATCGCGCTCTTTCCAATACATTACGTATCGAGTAAAACCTGACGTACCTGTACTTTCCAATTCATACTTTCAATACGGCTACAACTGAAGACGCCACATCTCTTCGTTCCTCGCATTCTTCATCTTCAGATGCATTGATTTCATAATTTGAGTGATAATCGTGAAAGTTTAAATCAATATATTGATTTCATAATGTTTACGAAGTTGAAAGGGACGAGTTATCCATAGGGATGAATGAATGTTCTTGGACACCACACTAAATAATTAGTAGCACTAATGTGGTTGATGATCAGACACTTGACACGCCCCAGATATTAACAGTTAAGGCAGGTGAACACGAAAATGGGGTAAAAGGTTTCTAATTTAATGAACAACTTATAATTACCTGTGTCTAAACAAAGATTATTACTTTTCCTTTTCTAAATGATCAAAACGGACTGTAGTTAAAATGGGTGACTTAATATTACCATAAAATAAAACCAATATAAAACATATGCACTAAATTAGATGTATTATTACGTATGAGTATGTGTCGTATGAGGGTCCATATTGGCACTTATACAATTTTTTCTTCTATTTTTTTTACTAATACCGTTTTTTACTCATAATCATCATTACTCCGAAAATTTTATCTCATACTTTTTTTCTTACTAAAAATTATACTTCTACTATGTTCATAAAGATTTTTATTTCGAAATTTTATCCTCCTAAAGTCGTCAAGTAGATTAATCTATACCCATAAAGTTATTTGAAATAGATTGTTTATTTATAAACATTTTCCCATTAGGCATTTTCCCATTGGCTGTTGTGGCATAATTCTTTTATGAATAATTCTATATGACATAAACTTTGTACTTAGTCATAATGGGCTTTGTGCAGAAACGGTTGTGGCATACTCAACTTTAGCATATTTCGTTGTGGCTGATTTCGAGTTGTTCGAATATTATTCGAGCATAATTTCGATGCTCCTATTTATGATGAGGCATAATCTGGATGTGCATAAAAAGTATCGGCATAGTTTGTTTTAGCATAACAGAGAAGGAATAATTAAAACCTCTCAATATAATCGAGGTAGTAGTATTATTCTGTACGTTACTTACTGTGTTACTGAGCTGAGTACTTTCTAGGTTGCTAAAAAAAAACAACCTCAAAGACTTCTAACCTATATAGTCTTCTAACCTAACCTATCCGAGTCAGATCTGCCCCGGAAGGTTTTGTTCGCTCGCTTTGCTCGCTCACTGCAGAAATTTTCACCCTCACAACAAATATATGCAAATCTAATTTCTGTCTTATAACACTCGGCGTAAATAATGATATGCCAAGATAGTTTCGGACAAAATAATGTTCGAAATATTGTTATTTAAGCCAAGTGATGTTTCTGCCTCATTAAGATTATGCCAAGTCTGTTACGACCTAAGTAAGCGTTTCGGACAAAAAAAGTTATGCCTGATAGAGGGTTTACAGTAATAGTACGATTCATATTTAATTAAACAAAAATAATTCATACATAAAACCAGTACAGATAAGAATAAATATAACATTAGAGTATATAGAGTAGGTATATAGCATAAAATAAGTATAGTGAAAAATTATATAAACATAAAAGTTAGTACTAAAAATATAAATGTAAAACGACATTATGAACATAAATAATTATAAGTAATGATAATTATGAACAAAGATTACTTCTAAATACCGATCATTATGAAGTTAAATTGTATAAGAAACATTTTCGGAGTTCCAATAATCTAAGTTGCAATTTTATAAATACTTTGGTGCACCCGTGTATGTGTCATCAAATCCAGGCCTGCTACCGCGAACATCGAAGTTCACAAATTGCGGGGATTTGTCTCTGTCACTCCAACGAAGGCGTCATTAGAGTGACAGAGAAAAATCCCCGAAATTTGCGAACTTCGATGTTCGCGGTAGCAGGCCTGATTATCTCTTAACGGCCGCGTGATCTGTACTTAAAAACGTTGTACGATACACATGCGAAAAGGAAATTCGTAACTCTTATCGATTTAAAACACTGCTCACTTCATTTATTTCGCACTTGTATCGTAATATAGGGGAGATCGAGTAGAGTTGTGACAGAGGTGAGTTGTGACAGTGCCGATTTCTCTCTACTTTCAATAGTTAGCGAGTTGGTGAAATGGAACATTTGTTACTTCAGGGAAGCCCTACTTACCTCAGTACACACCGACGGTACGTGAGGAGCGGTTGCGTAATTACGACATTGGTGTGCAAAAAACACTGAAAGTAAGATTTTCTTCAATAATTTGGTACAATTTATATCTTATTTTATAACATATGCCGTACTGTACTATTTTTTCTTAAGTAGCATGGTTATTCAAGTTTCTGGGCATGGCATTGATTTTTCGTGTTTGCATCGTGCTTTAAAATTACGAATTATTATTCCGGCCTAGTCGTATTTTTTAGGTCCTAGGAGAGTTGTGACAGGCTGTCACAACTCTCCTAGGACTGTAAAAAAACAATACATAAATTAAAGGACAATAAAAAAACTAAGAGGTAAGAAAAAGAGGACGGGTAAGAAAAAGAGGACATGTATGGACAAAGAGGGGGCAGAAAATACCTCTAATTGTGTTTGCTTAGTTTGCCTTGAAGCGTATGCAAACAGCCGATCGAATGAGGAGTAGGTGCAATGCTTGGATTGCAAAGGCTGGTCTCACGTAGACTGCACACGAGATGAGCTGCAATATGTTTGCCATAATTGCCTAATAAATCAGTAAGAGTTTTATTTAAAGAAAAACACACAAAGTATTTAAGTTTTATTAGCTGTTTTTGTTGACAGGTTGAAGTTGTTTATGTTAGTAGGTAAGTGATGTACTAAAAGGTTGATAAATAAATAAATAAATAAATAAATATCTTGGGACATCTTACACAAATCAACCTAGTCCCACGGTAAGCTCAATTAAGGCTTGTGATGTGGGTACCAGGCGACGATATATATAATAGATAGATACATATAGATACTTAAATACATATACAACCATGACCAAGGAACAAATATTTGTGATAAATAAATACACAAATAATGCCCTCGCCGGGATTCGAACCTGGAACCTCCTGCTTCGTAGGCAGGGTCACTACCAACTAGGCTACGGAGGCTGACGATGATAAGACCACTATTGCATTAAAAAGGTGTTTTATTTATTTATAAATGTGTAATCATATTGTTCAGTACCCAAATAGTCCAAATACAAAGCTGTCACAACTTACCTTTGTACTTGTCACAACTCACCTCGATGGTAGGAGAGTTGTGACAGAAGGAATAGTCGCCCTTTTTAACGATTTTCTCGGGAACCGTTTTACTTGTATTTATTTTGTTAATTGTTTTGGAAAGATAAGAAATGGTCCTACAAAAATAGACATAGAACATAACTACGGAACGTTTCCTGAGCGAGATATGACGCATTAACTAAAAATTGTCACAACTCTACTCGATCTCCCCTACATTTAAAACATTTGTCGACTAGACCTAAATTCTTGAATCGCTGTCAGATAAGCGGCAGCGAAATCTTAATGCCTTGTAATACCAGCCCAGTTTGAGGTATTTACATTATTTCCTTTATATTAAAATTAGCCTACCTACTAGGATTTATTGTTATAGTGGCAATATACATATACAACAATGCAGAAACACTCTCTAAAACCGTAAACAGTGCCATCTTGTAGGCTACATTTTTATGATTGATACCTACATTTTTACTTTAATCCAAATCGAATATTTTTTTGACACAGCCTTAATGGCAGTTTTTTGATGGCGAACCAGCTGATAAATTCGGAAGTCCCTAACAGATCATTAATGCATGTTAATGTATCAATAGGGCTAATGACCGAGTGGTGATGGTGACCACCGCTAAGTGTTATTGATGGCAGGCCGAATCGCGGCAGGTGTCAAAAGCGGTGGCGACAAAAAAGGTCATCAGGCTGAAGCGCGAAGATGGTTGATGGCCATAGAATACCTGGGGCATTAACAGAGTGTGGAGATATATTGATAACATTAATGTGCTCTTTATATTTACCGGGAATAGTATCAAAACTCTGCAAATTAGTACCTACTGAGTTGCCGAGTAGTTTAGATTAGAGTCATGCTTGATAATAAAAAAATTGTTTCCGAAATTTTTGACCATATATCAAGAACCGTTCTTAAAGGCATCTTTTGAAAAACTTATCCAACGAAACAACACATCAAAGGTTAAAAACGCAAAAATGGGTCACAACGGAAGAACAGCGCTGGCCTACAGCATACTGAGTTGTGAGTGTTGTGACCCTTTTGTGGCAAGCTGTTGTTGAGTGATTATTTGTAAATTGTGTATCTGTCCATTGTGCTTGTTATGAATACTCATATCTAAAATCACCATTTACGTGTGCACTCTAAAAAAATTATAAAAATATTTTTTACAGTGTACGATACCCCAAATTTTTTTTTTTATTATTTTTTAATACGCCGTTTAGTCGGTGATATATTCATAACCATGCCAAATTTCAGTTTCCTAGCAGGTACCAACGAATGATCCCTGAGCATAGCCGCCGACGAACAGATGGACAACAGACATAGCGAAGCTATAAGGCTATAGTTGACTACGAAGACCTAAGAAACAATTTATCGCTAACTGTTCCGGAAAAAGATCTGTCGATTCTGTGTCCCCTCTTCTCTGGCAGGTCCCCTGTGAGAACTAACGCGCGTTTTTTCCTCACGACAATATTAAATCAGGGCGGAGATGATTTATTGGCACCTCGTTGGCAACGGGCAATGGGTGGCAACGGGTTGACTCTTGGGACCAGCGTTCGTAATTAAATTGATATGGTAATTCTAATGCGAAACATTCTTGAGACAACTCGAATAAAATCAATCCCGTAAGCAGTAAGTAAAGTAACAGTTCGACGGCCCCTACGTAAGTTGTCGTAAGTTGAAAATGGCAAGTTTACAGGAGAGCACTTTAAAGTTTTAAATGTGTATGGTGGTCACATAATTCAACGGATTGCTTTGAAAATGAGCATAAACATTAATAAAGATACTGTTTTTATAGTGATATAATTACTTTTTTGATATATTCCATATTTTTGCCGAAATTGCACTTACGACAATATATGACGGAGAAAAGAATCTAAATATTGTGGTATGTATTACTAACTTCACTTTACGCTGGTGGTCATAAATGGTCTTTTATCGTAAGTTATACATACTACAAGATACGTCGGAATTATGCGTGTAACTTTTATCGTATCTGTTATTTACTACATTATTTTGCGGAAACGTTATAAAACTTTTTGTTAGTTACTATATTATGCCATTTAACAAACAATTGAATAGGAATTTTATGGAACCCTGATGGAATATTTTGAGAAAATTAAGCAGGTGATTTTTTTTTTGTGTTTTATTATGAAAAATAGATCAGGTACAGTATGTTTGTACATTTTCTAGAAAATGTCGTGTTGAATGAAGACGAGATTATGTAGTTGAGTTTGATGTAGCTTCATTGTTTGCGAGTACTGGAAACTATAAGGGTGTATCAACTTTTTTCGGTATGTTATTGCCATGGTCACGCTGTTTTTATGCAAGGTTATGCTATTTGAACTATGGAAACATGCATTTTTCTGGTGTTGGTAAGTCCATTCCTTAATGGGCCACCTACAAACATGTACTACATGCATGTTTGCATAATTTAAGTGTCATAATTTTGCATAAAACCAGGCGACCGTAGCCATGGCAATAACAGAAAGAAAAAAGTTGATTCACCCAAAAAACTAACTAAAGATATTGTAGCTCGTAACGACCTACCTACTGTGTACATGAAATTCAACGACCATTTCTTTAATATGATCCTTGTTGGTCGAAATAAAATATTTTTGAATTTGAATTTGAATTTCCTGAATAGTTGGTATTTCGTTTGACGAGGGGAGTAGTATTCGCAGATTGAAGCAAAGAGTTCTCTTATAATGTTGTAGTTCTGGTACTGGTCAACATTTTCATGGATAAATTTGAGCAGAGGGCATTCGAGAGTTGTCCGAATAGGCCAAGATGCTGGTTACGAAATGTGGATGACGTTTTGCTGTAATTCCTGATTTCTGGTGTTGGTTAGTCCGTTCCTTAATGGACCACCTACAAACATGTACTACATGCATGTTTGCATAATTTAAGTGTCATAATTTTACATAAAACCAGCGTGACTCAGACGACCGTAACCATGGCAATAACAGACAGAAAAAGTTGATTCACCCATAAAACTAACTAAAAATATTGTAGCTCGTAACGACTTACCTACTGTGTACATGAAATTCATCGAACATTTCCTGAATGTTACTATTTCGATTGGCGAGGGGAAAATTATTCGTAGATTGAAGCAAAGAGTTCTCTTATAATGTTGTAGTTCTGGTACTGGTCAACATTTTCATGGATGAATTTGAGCAGAGGGCATTCGAGAGTTGTCCGAATAGGCCGAGATGCTGGTTACGAAATGTGGATGACGTTTTTGCTATAATTCCTGATAGAGTTGTTGATGTGTTACTTATCGATCTTAATGAGATGCATCCCAGAATAAATTCCACATTTAAGAGAGAGGTGGATGGCACATTTCGTTTTCTTGATGGGTTAGTAATGCTAGGTCAAAATGATCGTCTGTCAAAAAAAGTCTATAGAAAAGCTAACCTTTTCTCGCGGTTCTTTGATTCACAATACATGCGAAATGAGTTTATATCGTTTATTCACATCACATCATTCGCCTATTTCAGTTCACTGCTGGACACAGCTTAGGTATCTCCTATTACCTCCTGTTATCTAAATTATTACAAATGTTGCAACATGTCAGATGAGACGAGACGTTGGAGAGCTTGGAGAGGAATAGATATGGTTGGTGACAAAGTCAGCGTACAAGGAGCTTAGGGACGTTTCGAAATCGTCACACAGTAGAGTGGGCAGTATTATTGCCTCATATTAAAGGAGTTACAAACGAAACTGGACGCCTATTACGCCGGAGGTTTAGGATTAAGACCATTTGCGTCCTCATACCAATATGAGTATTTCTTATGCTCTCCAAAGGACGGGAATTCACTTGGCAGCTCGGGTGTTTATGAGATACCATACGACTTCGGTAAGGTAAGGAACGACATAATGAGTCTAGACTCGTAACTCAAAAATGGAGTGTCAAGGACAGGGAGATAGACAACTCGGCTGTGGTGGACGCATACGATACAGGCGTTGCATTTCTTAAACGCTTTGATAAAGCGAGGATGCTGGTACGGTAAAGATGCTACCTGCCATGGAAGATATATCTTCTGTTTACAGAGCGATTAAGATTAATTTCAATCGGGATGGGGGCTGGACAGAGCCAACGGCATGGAAGCCGGTAATCTCCGAGCTAATAATGATTGGTTACGTAGTGTTTGCTGACACAAACCTGCAGTCGGACATGACATCAGTGCCGGCGCAAGACCACCATTTACCGAGTTTAACCGTTTAATTATAATTTTGTACACTTAGTACATAAAAATAGTCTGTCATTCAGCATTAGAAACGTAATTTTGAAATTATAATCATAGACATGGCAGATTAATGACTTCTCTCACAGTGCAAAGACATTTAAAAAATCAGTTAACAAAAATGCCTTCAGCTTCAACTACACCATATGAGATCAATATTAAGTGATTTTCAACGTAATTATAATCATAAAGAACAGTCATATCGCTTTTATGATATGATTGTTTTGTCTTCGACATTATCACAAAAAATGCCATTTTAAAACAGTGAATTCTGCATTTCTTTATCGTTTGGTTCAAAAGGAAGCGGCGAACCTGTATAATGAGCAGAAATTATTGAAATACGCCAACATTATAATTGTAAAGTGTAGTAACTCTGTATTTGATCCGGCGCATACTGTCTTAAATATCACTTACAATAGAAATTTAAAAACAGTTTCCGACGAAAAATGTCTCAAGTATACATACAACACAAAAAAATAAATAAAATCCAACGTAAATAGTAGTATGTTAAACTTAAGACAAAACACCGAACTTAAACTCCGAAGTAAGTTGTGGTAAGTGTTAATATACGACAGTATTCACCGGTATTATAAAAAAAATCAAAATCCATACTAATTAATTCGCACCTGATTTCTGATTGAAATCCAACAGATTGCCAACTTTTCTTAGTGGTTTTAAATCATTTTTATTTCTGAAGCGTCTTTTATTTCATCTCGGACCACTTTTTCTTTTAACTACAACGGCCTTTTCAAAAATAAATTTTGGTTTTGCAGGTAATTTGAGTTTGTTCCCGATGCAGTGTCTTACTTTTGCAGTGTCTTAAATGTATCGTTTATCCATTTTTGTCTCATCTAGTTGTTAGTTTTTGGTAAAAAATGATCACTCACGAAAAACCTCTACTCCACCGCGTATAAGATCGTAACTGGCACTTACGCTGCGCGAGCGCAGGTGGCCGCCCCGTATTAACTGTCGTAAGTACACTTACTACAGTATACGACGGTGCTTTTTTAAGATACGATAGTTTTCGATTGTCATAAACCTATTTGTAATAGGTTTTTTTTAATTTTTTCTTCGTGGGATGGAAACATTGCTAAAAGATATGATGTTTTATGAAATAAAAACAAAATCCCAAATTTCAAGTTACGACAACTTACGTAGGGGCCGTCGAGTTATAGAAGAATCTTTAGGTACTTTTAAGTCTTGAAAATAGAAGCCTGCTCAGATGTTTTTGAGTACCCTGGCGGCTTCGATCTGATGGCGATTGTACCTACGAAAAAATGTGTCATTTCACAATATTATGATTTCTTCTTTCAAAATCCTGTCGAGAAATCCCGATTAAAGTAGGTGTTCTCTGTTCTGTGATTTAAATAGGTACTTACCTACAATCAGATATTGTTAGTTCCTTGGGAACGTTCCTACTTTCTACTTACTGAAGTACTTCATGTCATGTGTTTACTAAATACGATGACACCGTTTGCGTTTGATATTTTATCTTGTATGATGAACGTTCCTTTAAATTGATTGCCCACTACCTAAAGATTGAGTAAGTACGAGTATATTAATCCACAGAATATCGCACCTCGTCCATCTCACACCTAATTAATGCCCCAATAACAAGCAATCCGCCAAAAATGATGTCCAGCACGCGACATTCCCCAATTAACAACAAAAACAGCGCCATCTCCCGTCGACATGACGTATTATTCCGCTTTGACAATAACCTTTCAAAGTTGCAACCCTAGATCCGCCCGTGGTCTCCACAATTTGGGCAGCGGCCCTACTGCGAACTTCGAAATCCGTAATTTTCGAGGATTTGTTTCATTCACTCAAATAACCTCTTCGTCGGAGTGACAGAGACAAATCCCTGAAAATTACGAATTTCGAAGCTTCGTAGTAGGCCAGCGTTTTGCTTGACTCCCCTCAGAATCCTCGTTGTTTTTCTTCGTAGGCTTATTACGCGTGCGAAGCGAGGAGTGCGGCTGACAAATTCTGAACGATGAAATTAGTTTATGATTAACTCGGCGACTGTTTTCTTTTGTGGCGCTTTGTGTGGCCTCAGGAGGGTGTGTGAGTCGGGGGCATAAATATGTAAGCAATTTTCTACCGTATGCTGTTTATATAAGGTGAAAAAGGGTATACATTGTAAGCCTGTCATTTTTCTTGTCGGGGTTTTCGGCGCGCTTCTGACAGACCAATTCAGAAAAAGTTGGTTGTTAATGTTATCATTTTGCAAGATTTATCTCTATGGTTGAAAATAAATTTGGTAATCGAAATGAAGTATTATTGTACTTATCTATTGCCTTCAAATTGAATAGATGAAAGTATTTGTCCAAAAGCATATTGTCTTGCAGCTTTTGTTTCTAGTCTCAGTTGTAGCTCAGATACCTACTTATTAAAGTTATCATAAATTTTATTTAAAAATGTTCTTGATAATTAAATCTTAATTCTCTTGTTCAATAGCGCAGAACTTGGCAATAAGATTTAGCAAAGTATCATGTTTCAGGGTTGATTTTAAGTTGAGAAAAATAAAAGGATTCGAGTAATGCGAGCTTTGTATGGAGTGCAGCTCGCCGTAAACAAATGAGCATTCAGACCTCTGAATAGAGCATCGCATTTCTTAATTAATCAAAAAGGTGTATAAAAGGTGTATTTATAATAATCCCCAGCGTTTAAACGTGTCAAGTTACACTAAGTACGAATATCTGCACACATTAGGGGCTATCGCGTTCCATTCGTTCATTCACTCGGTGAATGAGCGGAGACAGCCGATCCGGGCTTTCAGTTCACTCAAAACAAAAGGGGGCAAATAAATAAAATAATTAGTACGAGTGTTGATTCGTTTAGAGCCGATCGGTACTAATAACAAGGGGTTCGCTCGAGTGCCTTCGATTTATCAACCTTTTAACGGGCCTTTCTAAACTCTTTAACTGAGTACCTACTTAAATGCTGTGTAGATGATTGTTGTGATCCTGATGAACCCTGACAGTACGATAGTTACCACCTAAAAGTTGTAGTTATGCTAAGATATTGATCAACAAATTAACTCTCGTTTTTACATTACTTGTCCTGTCATGATCAGGGAAATAGAAACTTTTCCCCGAGTATCACACACAATTTTGGAACTAGTTACCTAATCTTTAATTTAACTTATTACTTACGTTGTATTATGTTCTATTACAAATAGAAAGTTTTTAAGCGATTTAATGTTTTCTACCCACCACCTTCTTATAGTTTTCGAAAACCAGGAGTTTTTTAATCAACTAAGCAGAAAACGAATTGATTGTCACCTTGTACAGTCAAGGGCATAAATATGTATACACTTTTTTATCTTATGCCATAAAAATAAGGTCCAAAAGTGTATACATATTTATGCCCTTGACTGTACATCAATAGTTGTAGGTACTTTTACCGACGATATATAGGATCTTGCATTATGAACGCCGCAAATGTATACAGATACAAATATACATATCAGAAAAAAAAAGATTCATGTCAGATATTTTTGCGTCCTTTACAGCGCAATATACAATTGCCAGTGACTGTATCTAATTAGAAAGGTACTACTACCTACATATCACAAACGACTAAAGTAAACCTTAACCCTCTCCGTGGCTGGGTGGCCCAGATAATCTGCAAGATTATCTGGAGAAATCTGGAGAATCTCTTCAGAAAGATTATGCGGGACCAACGGACCTGCGTGCCTACCTAGTTTTATACTTGAATTAAGGTTATCGAATGTCGCTCAACAGTGGCACGGCAAAAAGGTTAACACTTCCGTTCTCTTTCAATCCCAAAACGCCTTAAATCATTAAATATAGCTAGTTTGGAGAATCAATGATTAAATCATTATTTAAAATGTTAACGATAATGCTTGTTAAAGGTGAATTGGAAGAGATAAAGATATAAACGATGAATTGATTACTAAATGGCTTTAATTGGTTATTATAGTAAATACAGAGTAATTTATCATTGCCCTATTACCATGATATGCAAAGTGGAGGTCATTTGCAGTAAAAAGGTCACATTCAGGTATCGAGGAAAGATATATTGTGCATACCTAACGTTTTTGCTCCGCAAATGAACTATAGCTTGACAAGGAAATTAATAGGATAGGGTAGATAACATATAAATATCGTGGTGGATATATAATGAAATAGAGCATTTTTCTACCTTTTCCTTATCAGAATACGCTACTGAATCGACTCGAGTCTTCAACGGATCACCACAATTTTTTTAACAACTTGTATGCGAATTGCGGAACAAATGCTAGCTGTAAACTTTCATATTTTTTTTAGTAAAATGTACAGTCAAGTGCAAAAATATTATTACACAATATTAAAGTGCACTGGGACATATTTTTAAGCATTTTTGTATACCTACACCTTATTTTGGGTTTGACTATACACATATCTACATTGGTAGGGTTAGGTATAATTATGCTAAAATATAAGTAGGTAGGCTTAATAAAGAGGCAAGAGTAAGGTTTTTTTAAGTAATTAGTGACACGCATATTATTATTATGATAGTTACCATCCGATCCTGGCCCCAATTTCACCACCTTGATGTACAATTGTAAATTTACTGTTTCTCTAATCGGGGACGTCTATAGGCTACAGTTACCGCTTACCATCGGAAGGGCCGTGCGTTTGTTTGCCACCAACATGAAATGTAGTGCAGGAACTTTAATAAATCAGCAGTAAATAACTACGTTTTGGTAACCAAAATTACAATTGTCACAAAAAACACAACAATCACGGGGTTCGGAAAATGAAAAGCAGTTTATTGACGATATAATAACATTGTTAGTAATAATTTTATGTTGCTGGCATACAAGCACTGGACCGTCCGATAGTAAGCGGTAGCCGTAGCCTACGGAGGCCTATGACGTCAATAACAGTGATATTTTACAATTGTCAGACTTGTAATTATGGTGAAATAGGCCACGATGATGGTGGAGGTATGTAACAAAATAGATAATACACACGAAGATTTGAAAATCGAGGCTAATATATTGATTTAAACTTTCACGATTATCACTCATATTTTATAGACAAACGGGTAACGTCATGCCCGAAACGTCAGGATATAATTAAACGTAAGTTTACGCGATTAAGACCCGTTTGTCTATAAAATATCGAGGCTAATATTTGAATGAAATCATTTAACATTTGGAAATCCATTAAAATCTAATATTACCTACATAGTAGAATATAGGTAGATAAATAGATAGATATATAGAATTGTCGCTAGTATAGTCACCATTATTAGTCAGTCAGTCTCGCGTGCGCGCTCAAAGGTGACGTACGGTTTCTCTGATCGGTTTATGTGCGAGTGTCGTAAACATGTCGAAAACGGTAAAATGTAATAAGTGCAATATTGTTATCGATGAGATGTTGTCCTATATTCAGAACAAAATCTCTGTAATTGGTGAAGAAACTCTTGTGCGTCTGTGTACTACGTCTTTCACAAGTGACGAAATCCAAAAATCAAAAACGTTATTATTTGAATCTATACCGAGAAATAAGCGAAATATTCAACGCAAAGGCGATGGCAAGGTGCAACGGGATTTAAATGACATAGTGCAGCTTTTCAGGACGACGGATCCTGACCTGATACCTATTTTCGTGGCAAGACAATTAGAAAAATTGCCGCCGGTGACCTTTGACCACTTGGACTGCACCAAGTTACTAAAAGATTTGGTGCGACTTCAGGGTGACATGGACACCGTTAAGGCAACTTATGCGACGTCGAAAGACCTTGAAGATTTGAAGAAAGAAATGCAGCAGTTTAATAAGGAATGTCCGCCGGCTCGTCTGTCTATGTGTAATGTAAACAACAGACGAGGAGCGTGGTGTTTGGATAGTGGCCCATCCGGAATATCCCACACACTTGATTCCACCAGAAGGGGAAGCGATAGTTCCGTTAAAGATGTAATTGTGTCACCTATACAGAACAACGACATCATGCAATACCGATCGTTGGTAGTTGAGGGTAGGCAGTCTACCGCACGGAGTGCAGAAATAATATTGTCACCCGGCGCGGCGAGCTCGATGACTCAGCGCGGCAAACAGCTGATTGACGAGGTCAGTGACTCTGACGTGCCCGCCGTATTAACTACCATATCAAAAGCGAAAACCAGCATTATTGTCGACGGGCGATCGGATAAACATAGTCCAACTGATATGTTATCTCCCGAAAATAATGACGATGACTTTAAGACCGTGTCGTACAAGAAGCCTAAGAAAAAGTATCGCTACAGAGGTCAATTTGGTGTGGCAAATGAGACGAATGCGAAATTTAAGGCTGCCGAGCGCGATATTCCGGTGCTAATTACGAACGTGCACAATGACACGCAGGAAAAAGATATAACTGAATACATTTTGGCTAAAACAAATGAAAGTGTGTCGTTACAAAAAATTCACGTTAAAAGGAAAACTGGCCACAAAGCGTACAAGTTTTTCGTCTGTCCAAATAAATTGCCTTTGTTTCTGGATAAAAACTTGTGGCCTAAAGGAGTCATTTTCCGAAAGTTTATACATTTTAAGTACAGGCATCCAATTGATAGTTCTGTCTACGGCAATGAAAACAAGAAGCCTCCTGTAGCGTAGTCTATATGAGGTTAAGGATGGCTAATACCTACAATTAATTATGACTTACACTCTTTGTAGTTTTAACTGCAAAAGTATGAAGCGATCTGTCGATTGTATTAGAGACTTATGTCAAAGATCGGACATAATAGCTCTGCAGGAAACATGGGCGATGCCTGATGAGATAACATATTTAAATACAATTGACGCTGATTTTTGTTCGACGGGGACCTCGGCGGTCGACACGGCGGCTGGCATGCTGCGAGGGCGACCGCACGGCGGAGTTGGCATACTGTGGCGGCGGTCTGTGTTTCAAAGTGTCGTTGTAGTGCAGTGTGCTAATCCGCGTTTATGCGCTATAAAGATAACGACCAACGACAGTCAGCATTTAATGGTGGTGAGTGTTTATATGCCTACGGACAGTGCAGACAATTTAACCGAGTTTACGGATTGTTTAGCTGCGGTGAGTGCTTTAATTGACGAACATACCGTTGAGTCTATCTATGTACTTGGTGATTTTAATGCTCATCCAAATGAGCGTTTTTTCACCGAGCTAATTAGCTATTGTGATGAGCAAAAGTGGCATTGTATCGATGTGGATAAGTTGGGGTTGGAATCCAATACCTATACTTTCTTAAGTGATGCGCATTTATGTAAACGTTGGCTGGATCACGTTGTAGTTACGGAATCGGCCGTGAATTCTGTGCTTAATGTTTATGTCGATAATTGTGTCACGTGGTCAGACCATTTCCCTTTATTTTTGGAATGTAATCTCAATGTTATAGCTTCTAAGGTACTTAATCAAATGCCGACAAATAAAAATAAAAATGTATTGTGGGGGAAAAGGTCGTGTAAGCAAATTTCGGTGTATAGTAAACGTTGTCATCAATTTTTAAAACCTATCGATTTTCCTGCGGAACTGAGGGCTTGCGCTGATAAATTCTGTCAAAATCATGGGCATAAGAAGTTACTAGATGTTTTGTATAGTAAAGTAACTTCTGCACTTAGGAAAGCAGCGATTATTGGTAGGATCAGAAAGAGAGGTAGAAATAAAAAACAGGTTCCAGGGTGGAATAAGTTTGTCAGAGAGGCCCACAGGATGGCTACTCAGAGGTTTCATGACTGGAGTGTGAATGGGAGACCAGAGTCCGGCTGTTTGTTTGATAAGATGCTTGAGAGCCGAAAGATCTTTAAATCACGTCTGAAATGGTGTCAAACTCATCAAAACCAAATCAAACTGGACATTATCACCTCTCAGCACTCAAAAAGGGACTTTCGTGGTTTCTGGAACTCCACAAATAAGATGAAACCTGTGAGTGGCCACCCGGCAGGGGTTGACGGGATGTCTGACCACAAAGACATTGCCAATTTATTTAAGGACCATTTCTCCATAAGGTCTCCTTTAGGTCCATCGCTGCAGGTGGGACTCGAGGGTGAGTATAGTAATGATGAACCCGGTCCTGGGTTTACTGCTAAGGAAATTCATAAAATCATAAAATCTATGACTAGAGGTAAATCTCCGGGTCATGATGGGCTCAGCATCGAGCACCTCCAGTATGCGGGACCACATATATCAAGATTGTTGGCAATGTTTTTCACACTGTGTGTAAGGCATTCATATCTACCGACTGACATGATGCGCACGATTGTTGTGCCTGTAGTTAAAAATAAAACTGGGGATTTATCCGACAAAAATAACTACAGGCCAATATCTTTGGCAACGATTATAGCGAAAGTATTTGACAGTTTGCTTAACTCACAGTTAAATAAGTATGTAAAATTGCATGATAACCAATTTGGCTTCCGGCCAAGGCTATCTACAGAGACAGCTATACTGTGTCTTAAGCAGACTGTCAACTATTACGTTAAAAGTAGGACACCAGTGATCGCCTGCTTTCTAGACCTATCTAGGGCTTTTGACCTGGTTTCCTACGATATATTATGGAAAAAGCTTGAAAACACCAGTATACCGCCGGAAACGGTTCGTATATTTAGGTACTGGTACGGAAACCAGGTCAACAGCGTTAGATGGGCAAGCGCGCAGTCTGAGGAGTACAGGCTGGAGTGCGGGGTGAGGCAGGGGGGGTTGAGCTCACCTACGCTCTTCAACCTGTACGTGAATGAACTAATCGAGGCACTCAGTAGCATCCATGTGGGCTGTCATGTGGACGGGATTTGTGTAAATAATATAAGTTATGCTGACGACATAGTGCTACTGAGTGCGTCGGTCTGTGGAATGCGTAGGCTTCTCAATGTCTGTGAGACCTATGCTTTAAGTCACGGCCTTAAATACAATGATAAGAAGAGCCAGTATATGGTATTTGAGATCGATCGCAACAAGGTTTCGGAGGTCCCCGCCATATATCTTAATGGCAGACCCATGGACAGAGTTGACCGTTTTAAATATTTAGGACATGTCGTTGCGGTTGATCTCAGGGACGACCTTGATATTGAACGGGAGCGAAGGGCCCTGTCGGTGCGGGCAAATATGATCGCTCGGAGGTTTGCAGGTTGCTCCAGGGAGGTCAAAATTACCCTGTTCAGAGCCTTTTGTACGTCCATGTATACTTGCAGCCTTTGGGTGGATTATACGCAACGGGCCTATAGGGCTCTTCGGGTCCAGTACAATAACGCGTTCCGGGTGATAGTGGGACTGCCTCGTTTCTGTAGCGCATCAGGGATGTTTGCGGAGGCGCGAGTTGAATGTTTTTATGCAACAATGCGCGGGCGCGCCGCATCCCTGGTGCGCCGGGTGCGGGACAGTCCCAATACCATTCTGAGAATGATAGCTGATAAGCCAGATTGTGCCATTATGTTGCACTGTACGGGATTGCATGCTCCCACTGGCAGTATTTTGTGGTAATGCTCAATTGTAATTGTCTCACTTGTAAATACCTACCTATGTGTCATGTAGTTACACGAAATAAATAAATTTATTATTATTATTATTAGATATATCAGAGCGGTCAATGTCGTCATAAATATCTGAGCAAGCCTCTATTTTCATGCTGTTAGAGTGCACGTCGTGGCCGCTCCAATATATCCCATGACGATTGTAAGAGTCATGATCTAAGTGCAAACAAATATTTAAGCAATGCCATATAAAATATTGAATAGAAATCTGTCTAAATAACCTACTCAGGTTCCCAGGCCCGAGGGCCTATTAATTATATCTCCGAATTAGATTATCTTCGCACAAAACAAATCGAACTCCAATCAAACTAACAATTCCGAGACAGTCTTATATGAAGTCCAACAAAAGCGGCAAATGAAGCTTCAATCGGCACAATGAGCTTTATGGATGCAATTAAGCGACTCAGGTGCGACGCATTAATCACTGCGATTCTTGTGGTGACAGCCAGGCCTCGAGCACAGGCGGCCGCGGGAGCGGGGAGACAGCTATCAGCATGCGTACATATTTCGTGCTTAGTATGACACCACGTCCAGTTTTCCGCCCGCTTCCGCATGAATAGAACAGAATACATCTGTATTTGTTAAAATGTGGTATAAAAGGTATTACAAGATTTGGTTTGGGATAGTTTTACACATTTCATCAGAATTTGGCATGCAAAAACAAGTCAAGTTAACTAACAAAAAACATATTTATTTCCATTCAATAATTAGAATAATATATGTAATCTAAGTACCTAGCTCAAAAGCAACATGTCATGATTATGCATTTCGGACTAAACGTTCAAGGGCGTAGCTGCTACAGCATTCGGGTTAAGGCCCCCTTTATATGACACAAATGCTATAGCAGTCTTTAATCGTCCCCCTTTCTTAATCAGAAATGTTAGAGAATTCGCTCCGCTATAGAAAATACCCATAGTCCTCGGCTTACTGTCACGTTGTACCAAACCTGGATAAGATTACTGTCACATCACATGATTTTTGCTTAGTTTTTGAGTAAGCGACAACCTCACCTCCTTCCTCCTTGCCCTCTTTTTACGCGCACAAATGCTATAGCAGTCGCGGTAGTATGGGGATTTGTTCAGATGTGCGGCATGTGCGCCGGGAGAGAGCAAATACATAAGATGATGTTTAAATCGTTGTAAATACTGTTTTTATCTATTATTTCTATATATTTTGAATACGTTGCTGTAAAGAATTTTAGTAGGTATTTATTTTTTACTCTGAAATGAATTGGAGATGGATTTAAATATGCGAAAGGTAAATTAAAATATTTCCACAATATGTTCGCCGTTGTGTTTCGCTTACGTTTTCAAGAACTTAATATGGTCGATAATTGGCTCTAGACGTTTAATACTGTTTGTTTACAGCATAACGGGGGCATAAATACATTATTAGTCAAATATATCTGTAATATTTGTAATAACTAGACGATGAAAAATAGAACACGAAAAATTTGTCGGGTTGTTCGAAGAGGCAACTGATAAATCTTTGGAAGAGGTTTTAAGTGTCGAGGAGTCGGAACTGTCAGCTAACGAACGAGAACTGGTTTATTTATTATTTATTTAATCTTTATTGCACAAAAAGAAAAATACAATTGTACAAAAGGCGGACTTAATGCTACAAGGCATTCTCTACCAGTCAACCTTCGGGCAAAGCAGAAAATATGTAGGCGGTGCGATAAATGCAGAGTTAAAGTTACAAAAAAAAAAGGGTAAATAGTATAACTTAACTGATAATTTAATATTAAAAAAAAAACACAATATAAAGTAAAATATACACATATGGAAATATAATATATATACATAAATTACACTTACTGGTGTGGCAGGACAATGATATAGAATTTTACTGGCATATGTAATCGACTCTTGACTAAGTTATTCTATAGCAGTCGAATGCTATAGCAGTATGCGTCCTTAACTACCATATTTCTCATGTGTCATAATGACACGGATGCTATAGCATGTACAAAATTTCCATACAAATTTATGTGTCATTTTTGGTTGGAAGCCAAACTCCTTAGCGTCCGTGAACGTGTTAACTTACCTTTACCCTTAGATACCTAGTACTTATGCGATGAGTTAGCAGCATACGTACGCGTGCGGATTAGGTATAGGGACCAATAGTGAAGTCAGTCAAATGCTTTGAAGTCACTTTAAGATTTTTGCGTAATACGCTATACTTTCGTGACAGCCGTGCCTGGAGCACAGGCGGCGACAGTGCGTGAGCGGGCATGTATAATATGTATATGGACCAATGGATGGGCCAACAGAAAAGTGACAAATGCGTTGAGGATACTAAAGAGTGTTGTAGTATATATTATGCCCGGGTCACAGGAAGCTGTGTCTGGCTGTGGGCCTATTGGTGAAGGATTTCTGCGACTAATAACAAAAATCACGAGGCACATTGTACAACCGCATATTCTCATGAATTGTACCGCGCAGCGCTTATTGCGAACATACTCGCATTCGATCACACTTTGTATGGCAGGTGGCACAGATATATGCACCATTTCAATGACTTTGATGATGGAATTACTCAGACTTATAAATGCAGTGGTAGCGGTAGTGGTAGGTACTATTACTTTAATATGTTATTCAGCTCTTTCCGTATGATAAGTAAACTCATCATAATAAAATTGTATATCGTATCATCGATGCGATGGGTAAAGATATTGCATCTACGATAGCATTCATAGATATATTAAAATATGATCGAACTCGGATACTTAAGTATGTCATGATGATTGTATCGACATGTTTCAACACATTAAGAGAGTCTTCATCCGGAGCACATTCGCCCAAAGCCCGAGCTTTGGTTCACCGGTTCGATAATACTAATACATAAGAAACACTCTAATACTTTAGGATAATCTCTTCAATTTTAAGACCATTTTCGCGTATAGTTACTAATAAATAATTATGGCTAACTTAACTTTAGAAAAAAGGACAGACTATTTTGAATTCTAACACTGATTGTACGAAACGAACCATGTCACACATGTCGAAACAGGTAAAGTGGCGTTAAGAATTGCATGGACGATTTATGAATGAATTCATTAATAAACTCTCCATGTATTTTTGAACCCGACTGTAACATGTCTCGTCTCTCACATAAAAAGTAAACACTGAAACCTCTATTTGCCTGATCAGCACATCAGGTATCCATCGGATTTGCAGGTCGATTCCGTTGATTGGAAAAAAGCCGAGTCCCATTTGCAGGTGTCGGTGATTCGCTCGGGTCCCACTTCCGAGCTCCGCCAGCCGAGTCGGGGGTTAACGAGTACTGAAATCGATTAATCGGATGTGTTCCGAGTTTCCCTTACCATTGCTCTCTTATTGTAGTTTTCTAAGAATGAACTTTTGACAGATTAGAAATGAGTCTTATACCTACGACCATATATAACATGGACGTCTAACGCCAGCTCAAAATTGCCCCCAAAACCATTTGTTCAATTGTGCCAAGATGGGCAGGACATAGCGCTTTTCGTGACACCGCGCATATTTCGGCGCAACATCTTTGACAAAGGTTTACAGAATATAGCCAATCAAAACTTTGATGGACCAATCACAACTCTTTTTAAATGGCGGTTTATGTTTTTTTAGGTTCAAAGGACATTCAAATTCATTGCCGTGATACATTGAAGATGGGGTGACACTTGTCAACTAAAATCCAGGACCGTTTTTGAAAGGCAATTCAGTATGGCATGCGGCTTCCATGTTTTATTTGTTCGTAGATATGTATGTAACATATGACGTTAAGACTATCCAGATAGTCTTAATCTAATATTAATAAGGATTAATCTATAACTGTCAAAAGTTCATTCTTAAAAATCTGCAACTATAGGCTGGCTTGCCTATTTAGGACAACGGTGCTGGTAATGGACTTCCAATTGGCTCAGACTGAAGATATATACCTATCAGCAATATCAGCATGCATGCGCATGTGTATACAAAATAGCCATTTGGTATGAATCGTGTACAATCATGCGCGTGAGGACAGCTAGACGCCATGACAATAGATGCCTGGGTGCTTAGCCAAGTTGCCAATCGCTAGCGCTTGGTAGCCTATCGTAGTTTTCCCTCTCTGTCACTCTTTCATATTAGTGTGACAAAGACAGTTAGCTGCCTTTCGCTTACGATTGACGAAGCGCTAGCGATTGGCAACTTGGCTAAGCATCCTGTTCAGATGTTTGTGTATAGGCCCCTATTTCACCATGGTGACAGGAGCTACAATCGTAAAATTACCGTTTCTCCTATTGCAGGCGTCCATAGCACGGTTACCGCTTACCATCAGAGGGGCCTTTTGGTTGTTTGCGCAAGAAGCGATTGGTTTTGCGATCAACATCAAATATATTGCAAGAACTTATAGAAATCAACAATAAATACCGTCTTTTCAAGCAAAATTACAATTGTGCCAAAAACAACGACTATTACCTATAGAGAAATTCCGCCTTAGGTCGAACCTCATGTCAAGACGTGGACTGTCGGAATGTAAAAAAATAGTACATTACGACACAAGTGCGAAAAACTTGAAGTTCGAAATGAGTGGCGATGTTTTAAAACACGACCGATAGGGAGTCGAGAGGTGTCGTTTTTGCACGTGTCTTGTACTACGTTTTTTAGTGCAGATGGCCCTCCGAAGTTTTGGACCTGACGTAAAATGACACACTTCTCCCACTAGAGCCTAAAAAAGGCACCATCTGTACTAAAAAGTTTATTAACGATGTACGGTCGAGGAAATTGAATGTTTAGCAGTTTATGGGTCACTTTACGATGGACGTGCTTAGTACATAGAAAACAACCAATTTAACTTGAACCGCAAAGTGCTAAACATTCATGTTCCTCGACTGTACTTAATAACGTTATTAGTTAAAACTTGTATGTAAACAATCACATAATAGACCGTCCTATGGTAAGCGGTAGCTGTAGCCCACGGAGGCCTGTGACGTCAGTACCTAACAGTGATATTTTATAATTGTCGCACCTATCATCATGTTAAAATCGGTGCCAGATGTTTGTGAGCTGGTCGCTCCAATATATCTGAACTATCTGAAGGCGCTGTGCTTAGCTTTCCCGCTACTTTACATATAACCCATACAATATTCATAGTCTTAGCTCGATCGCTGAGCGTGCCATCGGTAGGGGTGCCACCCTCTGTTTGCCGGCAAATCTGTTCGCACTCCGGATTACGTCCGCGTTCGATTAGTGCGTGATTGCAGCGGCAGCCCTGCCGCGAACATCAAACAAGGAGCGATTGGTTTTGAGCTCAAAATATAAACATCTGAGGATTCTGAGGAAATGCTTTTTTAAAACGTAGTTGCGTTTTCAATCGGCGGCGGGGCCCAGATGCACAAGTTTAAGCAGTACTTATAGGTAAACTAGTATAGGTCGGTGTTTTGCAAACCCAAGTCTAATAAAGAATAAGATTTTCTGTTCCAACTGTTAAGTGACATTAATTCAAAGATATAATTCTGCATCTAATACGTCTGATCGCTTTACTCACAAAATAGTATGTATTTTATAG
Source organism: Thaumatotibia leucotreta (assembly GCA_025490895.1). NCBI lineage: Eukaryota > Metazoa > Arthropoda > Insecta > Lepidoptera > Tortricidae > Thaumatotibia > Thaumatotibia leucotreta. Next base: position 110,370 of record JALPQI010001434.1, on the reverse strand, counting down.
AAAATCAATATTTTCCAAGTCAAGCAAAGTTTAGCATATCAGGAAAAGCGATTAAGATGCAGTTGGTTGAGAGGTAGCTGGTAGAGATCCCGGTTTATCAAGCCAAACAAAGTTTGGTCCCTATAAGTAATGTCGTAGAAGCTTATACCAATATCGACGATTCTCTAACCATGACTAGAAAATCTTCGTCTCCAATTAATATCGCGGCTGTCGCGATCGGCCGCGAATTTTAATTCGCAGGCGGGCGAGTGTATCCTCTTAGAAAATTTACTTGACAGAGGTCAAGGCTATCGGTGTTATTTTTTCTGACACGAGATATATTTCTTTTGTTCGTTACTTGGACGAGAAAATATTTATTCGATAGAATGTCAGAATGACCTTTGGTGGAATGAGTTCCTTAAGACACCTATTGGCATTCATTTTGTGCCTTCAGTATAACGCGATCGCAAAACTTCAGTAGCTACTCTATGAATCAAATCTTACATAATAACCTCCGTCTTGTGCCAATAATATTATTTAGCAAAAAACGATTGCGAAACGGTGCCATTGAGAAAGTTCCGTTTTGTTTTACTTTAGCAGTTCCACTTCATCAAATATCACTAAAATTTGATGGCTTCCTTTGTCAGTTTGGTACACCTGTTACGCTTAGATGTATTTACAATTTGTGTATTTATTAATGACGACTTTTTCTCATGCTGAGATGAAATTAATCTCGATCAGCGTCATTCCATACGAACCGATGGATATTTTTGCAATAAAGTATAGTATCACAAACACTTAACAGACTGATCAACATTAATACCTGCTTAGCAGATTACTATGAAACTTCCCACACAATGAACTACTATTTATATTTAGTATAGCAGACGATGGTTTGGTGTAACCCACCTATATCTTCATCTTAGCAATAGTTACCTCAAATCCACTGCTGAACGCAGGTTCAGCAGGTCTAAAGGGCAGCCGTTGGACCTCCATATGCACCGCTTCGAAGCGACCTGCGTCCAGCATCTCCAACAAGATATTCCAATCGATCCAACTGTCAACATTTTAGCACAAATTAATTTATCCATTATTAATTTATTCTAATGTCTATTTATTTACCTTCCACTCAGTTAACAAAGTGTTCCGCGGCAAGTGCGCAGCTATTGTGACATCCCATTACACCAAGTGTTTAAGACAATAGCTACCCTACTACTGCAAACCCTCCAATATTTCAAAAACACATTTTGAGCTTAATGCTATAAGTTTTAGGGTTGTATTTGTAAGCTGACGGCAATGTGTGGTAAAGTCGTTTTGGTTGGGATGTTGTGTTTGTGCAAGTTAAAATGCCACGCGTTAATACTGTTGACAGTTTGTTACTGGGGAGTCGTTGTGATCACTTGACGAACGGAAGTCTTCAGTTTATAGATGTTGGTCTTCAATTGTATAGAATTATGAAGTATCAGGGGTTCAAGTTATAGTGTCTAAGAATGTGTTTGAAGGCTTTGGGAAGGAGGCCTGTGTGTCGTAGGAGTACGACTCGTACGGCTTATACTTGTAAGGGATGTCAAAATGTTATTGTTTGAATTAAGGCGCTCTTGGAGGGTTTTATACTTAGCGAAAGAACGTGGAATAGGTAAGAAGATACTTTGAACTACTAAAATATGTAATAAGTAGGTAGTTAAGGCAGGCACATACGAGTAGGTTATACTCGTAGGCAGGCACTTAATCAATAATCATTGTAAATATGCATAGAGTGAGAAGTAGGAAAACAAGAGTTCGCTAAAATTAATGGTGTAAAACGGCGTTTTTATTTAATGAGGCAAGACAAAATTATTTTTGAAATCACTAGCATTTTCAAGACGTTTTCTTTTACACTATCAACAATTAAATAATTTGTCGATTTTTACACAAAAAGTGCATAATTAATATTAGACATTTAAATCTACTCAAAATGTTAGACGTGGAATCATTGGAAGAAATCGGATGGTCGGTCATTGGAAGGAACCTTAATCATATGCGTCTAGCAATGACCTCAACAACAGATCTACTGAAGACAACAGTATTCATTGTACTATTTTGTTTTAAATCATTGGAACTTGAACAAACCGCAAGATGAAGCGGAAGTCTACACTTTGTTGATGTATGAAGCTACCCAAACTATTATTTTTTACAACGCTTCGGCAACCTAAGTTTTTCATTTTCCCATTTCTCCCTGTCCGGGTCTCAGACCGCGCCGGGACAAATCCGTTGTATCACGGCTCCACAAGGGGCGAGAAAAATGAGCGGTTGTCAGCCCCGAGAATTTAATTTACTCTCGACAGGGTGGGCGGTCCGACAGTGGGTATTACGTGTTACAGAAAATTGCTATAGAGAGTTCCTTTGTATGGTCTAATTAAGCAATGATCGTGGTTCGTTTTAAAGCTCAGGCTAACATCAAATTTTGTATCTCACTAAGGTACTCACCAACATTCTATATATACAACATTGTTCATGTCACTTCTTCTAGTTTTCTTGAAATCCATAGTTAGTGTTCAGTCTACTTTTGTATAATCCATTAATTCGAGAACATACATACAGCACACACACAAACAGTTCCTATGGCTAATATGGCGACCCTTTGCTTTTTCAACTCGCTAATCCTGTGTACTCCCGTCTACACCATTTTCCCCCCTGTCGGATTAGTTAACATTATCATAATATAGAACAGATACTTATTTTATTAACAGCGATTTCTCTTTAGCCGTGTAGCCTTTGTTTAGCCGTGTGGTGACGGCAGTAAGAATACATTTGTCACCACCCCAACTCCTCCTGCGGGTGTCGTAAGAGTCGACTAAGGGATTGAAGTGTCACTTAGGGGAGACCGGGGCAAAACGGGATAGTTAAGAGAAAAATTGACTGATTATGAAAATTATAATGTTTATTAAAAATCTCTTACAATAAAAGCAACACTTATAGTTTTAGCAAACATATATTTTATCTTTTATGGCACTAAATCACTTGTTTTTTTTTGCAATTAGGAACTGTTTGTTACGTGTCGAATATCCCGTTTTGCCCCATCGTTGGGGCAAAATGGGAAACGCTATGGGGCAAAACGAGTACACCTTTAATCGGGTTGGCAACTTTCACAAATGTGTGCCTCTTCATCATCAGAATTATCAGCACATCGAGCCTTTCCCACCCGTCGTTCTAAGGTTAACTTGGGCACGCTATATGCAGCTGAAGCTCGAAGAAACCCATTATCTCTGAAAGCACTGCTCTTACTGCTTTTCTCATATCGTCCTCTTCCCATGTTTGACGTTCTGTCTTACGCTTATAATTTCGTACCATTTTAACTGCAAACAAATATAAAACAGAAATTATCAATGTACTATTTACACATATGGGGCAAAACGGGATAGTATCCCATTTTACCCCGACCATTTTGCCCCAACGGACAGATTTTACAAAAATATCAACAGTTCTAACCTGCGAAATAATTGTTCGTAAAAGCAACCTAAATTCGTTAGTTTTACACTGATGCAACATGTATATAGTAAGGAATAACTATAGCACTGATATTTACTTTTATGCCCGTCGATCAAAACCAAAGAACTTCTTAGCAAATCACAAAAAATCTGTTTTTTCTTGCTGCTCGACCAAAACAGGTAGTGACACGCACCCGCCACTTTGACTCGTGTGAGGCGACTAAAGTTGTCGCGAATGGCGCTGTGTCGCGCTCTATTGCGCGCACCAGTTACGCACACAAGTACATTTCCCGTTCTGCCCCGAGCTTCGTTTTGCCCCGGTCTCCCCTACCATTAGTTATTTCATAAACGATTGATGATGGGCAGCAGCGTCATCATAGTGGACACTTTACTGCGATCGCCAATCCGCTTGCCCAGCGTGGCGATTATGGGCATTTACCTCCTTTTTTTTTATTATGTTGGCACAACAAAGTGGCTCCACTCCACCCGATCGTAAGTGAAAAGTAGAGCCCAAATCGCGGCGGCAACGAACAGGAGACAATCAGTAACCTGTTAGTTGCCACCGCCTTGCTGGCCCGCTAGATGCTTCTTCACGCTTCGTTTAACACGTTGAACGCCACGCCAAATGTAGTCTTTCCATTGGAGCCACAGGGGTCACCGGTGAGCCTAACCATGTTGAACCATTGGGGCCTCGGGGGTCACTGGTGATCCGTCGCGAGCCTTCATTTCAAACCTGTTTTACAGGCCACCGTTCACTTATTCCATCCAAAAACGTATGCAGATTGAGCCGTGTGGCCCGAGAGAAGATACAAATTGCCTTGGTTCTTTTGTACTGTAAAGGACTTATGATTTTTTTCGTCATTTTGTGAACTTAGTTAGGGTTGGCTAACTCGTCATAGGTAAAATATAGTTGAAGACTTGCAAATAAAGATTTTAAATATTGAGTTAGGTAAAAAAATAAACTAAATTAGTTTTTAATGTTTATATTTATTTATTTACCTAATTTTAAGCATATAATAAAACTTTTAGTTAAGTTTAAAAATAGGTAACGTCGTCGACTTACTCGCTATCAAGATGGCACTAAAGTTTAAAAAAAGCTTGTATTCTTGAGCTTTTCGTAAAACAATTTATCACAATTGGCATAGGTAGTAAACTTAAAGGTATTTATTATAATTATAATTCTTATCAAAAGTAACAAAAGTACAAAATCATAATAGATAGTGAATTCTGTCATGGTTTGGCTCCGGAATTGTTTAGAAGGAAGCTACTTTTTATATGGAGGGGGGTTATCTCCAGATCGACGGAGTTGCTATGGGTAGCCCTGTGGCACCGGTTTTAGCAAATATCTGGATGGAGCATTTCGAGGCCAGCATAGATCTGCAACCATGGGCAGTGAAATTATGGAAGCTATATGTCGATGATGTCTTCTGCGTTATGAGAGGTAGCAAGCATGGAGTTGAGCAATTACTCCAGTATCTCAATTCCATTCATACTAAGGTCAAATTCACATATGAATTGGAATCGGAGCGTAGTTTGCCTTTTCTGGACGTGAAGGTGATAGGTCGAGATGATGGTTCTTTGGCGCACACTGTCTATAGGAAGCCCACACACACAGACAGGTATTTGAACGCTCTGTCTCACCACCACCCCCGGCAGCTTCAGTCTGTGGTTAGTTCTCTAAAGAACAGAGCACATGACCTTTGTGACCCTGAATTTCTGGAAATTGAGTTATCGCACGTTCAGGAGGTTCTGAAGAGAAATGGCTACATAATGAACAGACGGCAACCCAGACGAATATCGAGAAAGAAACATTCAGATATTGTGAGGCGACCAGCATTTTTGTCTTATGTCAGGGGTGTAACGAACAAAATAGGTACGCTTTCGAATAAGTATTCCATACCAACCGTTTATATGCCGTTATCAAAGGTGGCAGGGTATCAAAGGTCGCCTAAGGATGTTTTACCTTATCACGCACGGGGCGTTTATAAGATCGATTGTAGCTGTGGTAGTTCCTATATTGGGGAAACTAAACGCACCATAGCGGAACGGGTCAAGGAACATATCACGGCTGTTAAAAAGCGTCAAACGAATAAGTCTGCTGTGGCCGAGCATTTGTTGGAGTCTGGACCTAACCACTGGATTGAGCTCCATAACCCGAAAGTCCTCTCAACCGAGCGTATACATCATAGCCGAAAAGTATGTGAAGCTATTAAAATTAAGAAACATCGGAATTTTAATCAAAATGAGGGGCAAGGAATCTCGTCCGCGTGGAATCCCGTGATTTACAAATGTAAGCGTGGTGAAACATCCATTTTAAAGCCATTGGATGTTGTGAGTGTTGTATGTAGACCTAGTGACAACCCTAGCCTAGAAGTGTAAAGAGCTTAATTGTCGTTACAAAACTGACATCGATGATAACTTTTTTTGTGAGAGTTAAGCTAATTGGGTGTCCCTAGATGTGAAAATGGCGGCGTGACCCCGCGGCCCCCGCGGAAGTAAGTTCACAATTCCTTCCGTTCAGGCCACGCGGCTCACCGGTGAGCCTTTTAATGAAACTCGAGTTTTTATGACGTTTAAGCTAGTATCTCCTAATCTATTTTGCTAAATATAATATTCTGCATCCAAAATGACCAAAATCTCGTTTTTGAGAAAATAGCCCATTACTCGATTTCACCATGGCCTCAACGGAAATATCGTGAAGGCTCACCGGTCAGCCGCGTGGCGTCCAACGTGTTAAAGGGTCCCAACTTATAGGTATGCGGAAACACATGTGCCGGTAAAGAATTCCACTTTTTAATAGTCCGGCATATGAAGGAATTACCGAATTTCTTAGTACGCGTGGGAATATTTTCCACGGTGAAGGAGTGACACTGCAAACCGGCACGTGTGGTTTTATAACGGAAAGGGGAGGGCGGGATCAGGGAAAATAACTCTTCAGAACACTCACCATGGTACACCTCCTAATGCGTCTATACGCATAGTTAATAGGAGAGGCCTTCGTCCAGCAGTGGACTATCATAGGCTGATGATAATGATGATTTCTCTTTCTATGTAGGAGATGATAATGGAAAATACCTGAATTCATGTATGTGATAATATCATCATCATCATCATTTCAACCATTTATCGCCCACTGCTGAGCATAGGCCTCTCTTCTAGTACGCCACTCATCTCGGTCCTGAGCCAATCTAACCCAGAAGTGTCCCTCAATCTTACGAATGTCGTCAACCCAACGAGCCAACGGACGCCCAGGGGCTCTTTTATCCGAAATAGGCCACCAATCCGTAAGAACTCTAGTCCACCTGTCGTCACTCTGCCTGGCTACATATTGCTTTGGCTACCTACTTTGCTAACGCCTAGCTTAAATCGCGATGGCGATTGCGATGGCGTGAAGCACACTCAGCGCGACCGGGCAGTAAGTCCATCAGCCGAGATAACTGTGATTTCGCGACTCCTCTCTGCATATTCAATTTTATTTACAAACACCCTTCTGTATAACAAACTATGCCCATACAATTTTCATGCGTTCAAACGTAAATCTCCTCGCGTCCCTGTCTCCTTATTTAATTCCCTTAAGTTTGAAAAGGATGGAAGGTTCCTCAAAGGTTATCCCCGGATTTCGTGGAGACAGGTGAGTGGACGGGTCGTTTGAAAAGTTAAATCTTTGTCTGCCCACAGGAAGAGTTTGGACGCAAATATGGCTCCTTGAGGAACCCTCGGGTACAGAGGGGCGAAATCTTATTTGACCGTGATAGCGCCGGCTTTTCGAGTGAATATTTCATTCGGGGCGAGTAGAGTTAATTAGTTTGTAATACAAAGGATATGAGAGGGTTGCAGAGTAATTTGAGATATCAAAGAAAGCCTTTAATTTAAAATGTAAAATTATTAGAGTAAACAAACTCATAAAGTAAAGGTTTTTGCTTTTTACAGACTAATATTTTATGATAAATATTCAGATAGCATTCTATAATAATATACAATCAGCAACAATGTAGTGGCGGCGCAACGGACGCGTAATTGAAGAGATGCCGGTGTCGCGCTCACTAAAGATGAGACACCAATGATAAAGACCTTAAGAGCTACTGATTTAATGGAGACATATTGTATGTTCGGAGAAGATTCAGTTTCGGAGAAAATTGATAAATCGTATGTTTTATAAAACATAAGAAACTTCGGACTTGGTCTCTGAAGATACTCCGAAGTTAGTCTCACTTAAAGTTAGGTATAATTATGAATCGGTTAGCAGTAGTACATAATTATACTAGTTATGGTTATGAGTTATGAGGTGATCATAAAATGAATACTGGATACGTAAAGGTAATAATATATGAAAATTTAATTGCACTGACGAGTATTCCAAGCAATTTGCCATAAAAATGTAGAAAAAAACTTGATTTTTCTTCCTCTTGAAATAACCTCAGCCTGTCAAAGATTCAATCGATTCTCCTTACCTCACATTACCGCACAAAGCGTCAATGACTGGGTTGCTACCCTACCTTCCTATCCCTTACCAACGCTTCATCTTGAGACATCCAGCATAATGTGATCCAGTTTTCCACGCACTTATTTCTGATCTAGAGGTCCCAATGATACTGGAATACAGAATGATAATAGGTAAGTTGTAGGGATAGCAGTTCTGACCGCTGCGCGTGACGTGTATCGTTGTTGTCAAACTAGTTCCAAGTTAAATCGATGAGGGAGTGACGTCACGAGGGGTCAGCTGACTACTTCCCACCTCAGACAATTATAACTGCATACAGAGTACAATGCGAAAACCACCTTAAGAAGGCTGCTTTAACCGTAAATTGTGTATATTTTCATGTCCACGTAGGCCCCGTTGAGTGTCGAAGGAAACACGTGGATGGAATGCGAATTCTTTGAATGTCAAGTGACAGTACAAGTAGGTAATGGGTTTTAAATATAGAACTTAGATAGGGTAATAGTTAATTTTTATTCATTCAGTTTGTTCTCATAATATTAATTTGAATTCAATATCTGACAATGGTCTACCCTGGATAATAGTACTCCCCACGGCCGATTCGGCCACGGTGACTGCTGTCGACTCCATTGTTATCTCTGGTGTGCTCGCATGTGGCTCACGTAGTCAATCTTATTGATAAAATTACGTGAACACTGCGTACACGTGTGCACATGAATATAATTATATGATATTGCATAGGTGGACGGGCCTTCAACTCGTCGCGCTTGGCATCAAGTTCCAAGCGCCGAACCCGAAAAGTTCTACCCAGATGTTGTTAAAGGAGTGATGTAGAAAGGAGTGATAACTTTATAGTAGCAAACGATGGGGATAGTATGAAGCTGAACCGATGATTCGTGATCATCGTAATGTCGATAATGACGGCAATTTTCCGCAGACACAACAATAGTTCCCTCAGACAATGAACCTGTGATAACATCAAATCGCATTCAATTAATACCGTCTAAAAACCATGCTGTTTCGCACACTCGCACAAGGCGCACAGCATAGCGCAGTAGGTCTACTTCAAACTTCTGAGTAGCAGATAATTAAATATGCTTTCTGATTTTAATCAATTACTTGCATCTTGTATAGGCTGGCCTTTGTGAAGAGTCAAAACACTAGGTAAATATCTACTTAAGTTCCCACTAATGAACCTACATAATTATGGCAAGTAAGTAGGTACTTTTAAACCATTTAACTATAGCCCAAAGTCTCCAAAGTATCCTTTACTCCGCAATGAACATTGAGACATGATTAACTTTGAAATTCTGGACCAGAGTTGTAGTAGGTCTATAGGTGGGGGATATCACGGTATACTTATAGTGATGCCGATGTGAAATAATATCAGAAATAGATATAAAAAATCTGATTGCTCCTGATAAATGCCTATGTTCAAATATTATATTAAATATTATATTAGGGGCACTACTGACCTACCTAAAACCAACGGTAGAATTCAACTTTATCATTGTTATCCAATAGTATTTCATTATCGTTACAATTCTCAAGTTTAGTGGACTTGGTGATCTTTCCGTGCCTAGGTATGAAGCGGTCGCCACTCGAGTACTATTTTATATTACTTACACTACAGTTAAATATAGATACTGTTGATGACATTTTTGAAGTCAGACCAACTAGATCTATCTACGTTGTATCCTCTGTAGCATTCATAATGAGGCAATTAGAAAACACGACAATAAGTCCCCCCGTCTTCTCACAAAAAGCGCGCGAGTAACCGATACAATGTTACTGGCACATATACTCCGGAGAAACAATGCTGCTGTAACGACTTTGGAACACGTTCCAGCCATGTTATGGGAATTCCTAGTGACAATTTATGGTTTATCATTGATGTGTATTCGCTGGGGCTTTTTAATCTCTTCGCAGTAGGGTTAGCATGATTGGTGCGACAGGATCTTGCGGTGATATAGACTATCTGTCCTTTTTATATTTTGTCAGCCTCCGTAGCCTAATTGGTAGACCCTGGACCCCTGACGAAGATGGAGGTATCGGGTTCGAATCCCGGCGAGGGTATTATTTGTGTATTTATTTATTACAAATGTTTGTTCTTTGGTCGTGGTCGTTTGGTCGTCATATTTAAGTATCTATTATATCTGCATCTATCTGCTGTATATATATCGTCGCTTGTGTTAGCATTTTCATATTTTCTAATACTCTTTTTATGTATGGTCACCCCGAGGCTATTTATTGTTAGATTTAGGGAGAAGGTATTGTGGTCAGAAGTTACCTGTCATAATAATTTGTATCATTGTTAATAAACTAGTAAGGCTAATACAGTACCAACATTGTAGGATTGTCATAGTGATAGTTCTCATATCCAGCCATAATGTGCATTTTTGGCGCGTAGAGCCGATTTATGTTATCTGTGTTAGACTACTTTTTTAAGAATGTCAAGCGACGCTCAAGATTGTTCTTGTAACTAGTTTTCTTGAATTAAAACTGTATGAATACGTTACGAAGTATCACTTAAAAGCAGCCCAAGGATTCCCCAGAGCTTGGCCCGCGAGGTGAGCCAACACTTGGTATTGGTACCCACATCACAAGCCTAAATTAATACTTACTGTGAGACTATGTCGATTTGTGTAAGATGACTAAGATGTCCCAAGATATTTATTTATTTCTTCTGGCTGCGGCTGGTCGGTTGGCTAGTTTTGCGACTTGGCAACCGTATGTTAAAACTGTCTTCTGCCGCTTGTCCTACTTGCCGGTCTGTTTATCCATCTGGTTTAGTCTTTAGGCTATCTCACCTTCGTCTCACAAGCGTTTGTTGCCGACCCGAAGCCGCCCGAAGATCGGCGGAGATGGCCGAGGGACTACGGTGACTGCTGATTGCGCGGCGCCTTGTACGGTGCCTGCGTACGCGCTGGACAGTGACTTGTTTTCTTGTTTAGTTCGAAGGCGGCTCTACCGCGAACTACGAAATCCCCAAATTTCGGGAAGTTATCTCTGTCACTCTAATGACGCCTTTGTTGGAGTGACAAGAGACAAATCCCGTAATTTACGAACTTCGGTGTTCGTGGTAGTAGGCCTGCTTCATTAAGTTCGCTATGTTATACCTCTTTATTACTTAGGAACAGTTCCATTAACACCTTCGCTGCGGTAATTACACAGGGGTCTGCAACGTTTTAGCAGCCAAAGGCCACATATTGACGCGGGCCGCCATTTTTTACTGTCTGGGAATATATCAATAGGTACACTATTATGCAATTATCTCAGCTTAAAGACACTATACAAAATAGACAAGCACGCGGGCCGCAAGTGCTGCAACCGAACCGATCCCTTCGCGGGCCGCGGTTGCCGACCGCTGCTCTAAGGAGCCAAAAAACCACCTACAGAAGTGAATATCCTTTCTCTCAAAGTATCGGCATAAACGCCAGACGTAAAAATAAATAAATTTACATAAACTCTCAGAGTCCTACGTATCTAAATACTAAATACTAAGTACATGCTACGTACATTCGAAGTATTACTTGTAGTCCGTTTTAAATTATAATATTATGCTGTATTGTACTGGCTGCTACTGAAAATGCATAGCCAGTTCTCAAGAATAGGCCATCCATTTTCACAGCTAACTGTACAAATCTGGTCTAGACTGACATATGACTCTACTACGGGTCGACTAAGGGATAGAAGTGAATGTTATTAGTTAACACTGACCATTTATTTATCGAAGATTGATGATGGCAGCAGCGTTTAAGGTTTTAAGTTAGTAATAACACCAAGATTGTGTTATAAAAGTACGTGATTATGGAATAATATATTTTTTAGATTTCATTACTTTTTTTTGGTTTCTACTAACGAATGGTTACCTAGCTACTAATACGAGTCCTATGGACTCCTTGTGTGTGACGTTATCCTCGCAAATACCTATTTAATGTAAAGAATGTAAAGAATCTCAATTTCAAACCCATAATGAATAATTGAGAACCTACTTGATTTATTAGTTAACACTGAATCTTGTGAAACACGCCATAAAGGGAATTCTATTGTAGACGTTGATTTATTTTGATTGCGTTCTTGTAATTAGTACAGTCGTGGAGACAAGTACGAGAACAGTTGTACCGATTAGCGATCTGCAGTCTGAGCATCGATCCGCCAACTCGTGGGAGAGGTTTTTGTTTCCGCTCGTTTGTCCGCCAGCCACACAAACGCTTATAGGTATGTGCAATAAACTAAATAAATAATAGTAAAGAGATCTGGGTGCTTAGCCAAGTTGCCAAACGCTAGTGCTTAAACGTCAATCGTAAGCGAAAGGCAGCTAACTGTCTTTGTCGCACTAATATGAAAGAGTGACAGAGAGGGAATACTACGATACGCTACTAAGCGCTAGCGATTGGCAACTTGGCTAAGCATCCTGATATAATGGCACATTCTTTCACTTAACTACGTCGTTTCATGGTAGGTTCAAATAAAGCTCGCGTTATGGAGATGTACCGATGTACACACATACCTATTTCGACTGAGAAACAAAAGTTTTTTGTGATAAAACACGCAAAGATACCCTCGTCGGGATTCGAACCAGACACCATCTAGGTACGCAGGCAGGGACAAGAGTGTCCAAATAAAACGCCTAATGCTAATTAAATTTATGTCCATTACATTACACTTAATGAACGTCAATATTATAAATATAAAATAGTATTTCCCAATTTCCCGTAAAGATTTTTGAGTTGTCACTTTGTCAGTGTCACAGCCGTGTACAGAAAGTTAACGTTGCCTAAACTTTATTTTTTATTTTTTGTATATGAAATATTATATGAACAGAAAGCTCGACGTAGATAGAGTCTACTTCACAAATAAGTATCAAAATGTTGGACTTCCTGGGTGCTTAGTCAAGTTGCCGATCGCTAGCGCTTAATCGTCAATCGTAAGCGTCAATCGTAAGCTAACTGTATTTGTCGCACTAATAGGAAAGAGTGACAGAGAGGGAAAACTACGATACGCTACTAAGCGCTAGCGATTGGCAACTTGGCTAAGCATCCTGGAAACGCTTAACTTTCGCTCATGGTCGTCCACACCTGTCAAACTAAATAAGAATACGATGTTCGCGCTAGGCTAACTGGATGTAACTCTTCACCACTGGCCCGAGATAAAATCACTGACTAAACTATCAGTGTTCATGTACCTATGTTTGTGTGGCAGCCGGCATCAGCCAGCATCGCTAATTGCAGTATCAGCGAGCGGTACCCGCGAGTTTTTGTCACTGTAGTTGCGTTGTGTGCACTGTGCTTACCATGTGCTGAGAGCGTGAGTTTAACGGAGCGATAGCTTTACTTCCTTATCCTCCTCGCTTGCACCAATTCGCGAGTACGTTAGTTAGTTAGTTTTACTGCGCTTTTTCCGCAACTCTACAACCATCGTGCCTTTTTTGCGTGATAGCGAGGTAGCCCTATTCCAACCATCCAAGCTCCTCCACGAAACTCAGTGTATGTTTCAGGTTGCTAAATGCCTCCTTTAGTGTATGGGGAGTCCCCGACTGCCTCCTGTATACCTCTTTCTGTTTACATTCTAGAAGAATATGTTTTTCTGTTTCCTCCTCTTCCATGCAGGCCCTGCACATAAGGCTATCTGTTTTGCCCATATTGTGCAGGTGTTTGTTTAAAGTGTTGTGTCCCGTGATCAATCCTACTATTTTCCTCAGTTTGTGTCTGGGCGTTCGTAGTAGGGTTTCCGTGAGTTTACAGTTTATGTCGGGTAGTACTTCTTTGGTTTGTCTGCAGGTATTCAATTCGCGAGTATGATTAGTAGCCGTACCGTGACTTTACAAGTATTGGTAACGTTAGCTTTTACTCCATACGTAAAGCAGGCCATCTCGCTCGCTCCAATATGTCGCACCACACGCGCGCGCGCACGTGCTGGCCTACTACCGCGAAAATCGAAATTCGTACATTTCGAGAATTTGTTTCTGTCACTCAAACGAAGGCGTCATTAGAGTGAAAGAGACAAATCCTCGAAATTTACGAATTTAGTTTTTCGCGGTAGGGCCGCAGGACACAGTACACACGGATCCGGTGTGGCTTGGCCTTAAAAATGTAGAGGTCTATTTATATTTAGAAGATGAGTTTGATAACTTCGACCTGCTCTTTTCGAATTATGCGGATAAGTAAATTGTTCTTAGTAAACGTATGTTGCCCGGAATATTGTTTAAATATCCTCGTAGGTACATAGATCTAAACATCTACAATGGAAGATCTACACTAAGTTGATTGAGTCTACGTACTCTTTTTCTGTTAAGTAAACATTTAAATCATTTATTTTTAGGTTGGTATACTTGCCAATTATGTGTATTTTGCTACCTTCTTATATAAACGATCTTTTTAATATTCCTAATGAATATAAACACATTCTTAGAAAGATTTTTCGATAATTTTTCAGTAAAAATACACATCAAGATTGTTTACCCATTTCTAATGTTAAACAAAGCATGGCGCGTAACGATGAAATACTGAACTACGTAATTATAATACAATAAAGGTGTCAATAACAATAATAGTCCTTAAATAATAAAAAGAGCCATTGATAATTAATAAACGTTTTATAAAATTATTGTACGAGTAATAAAGAAAACCACGGCACTATTTTATGTTTACTATATACGTTTACTATACGTTTTTACGAGCCGTGTGGTGACGGCAGTAAGAATACATTTGTCACCACCCCAACTCCTCCTGCGGGTGTCGTAAGAGTCGACTAAGGGATTGAAGTGTCACTGGCCATTTTTTTGATAACGATTGATGATGGGCAGCAGCGTCATCATAGTGGACACATTACTGCGATCGCCAATCCGCTTGCCCAGCGTGGCGATTATGGGCATTTAGGTATACCTCCTAATGCGTCTATACGCATAGTTAATAGGAGAGACCTACGTCCAGCAGTGGACTGTCATAGGCTGATGATGTGATGTGATACGTTTTTAAATGCTCTATAGATTATCAGGGCGTTTTATAATAATAAGAACAATTAACGCTGGCATTAGTCGTTATTATATTGATAATGCGGCGAACAATGGCGGCGGGACAATTACGAATGGCACAAAAAGTTAGAGAAGCGATGCGCATACACCCGTAGCTGAATGTTTATGAAAATATCGAGGGTAGATGTAGATATAAATTTTTATTACACTAAATAGGGAATAACGAAACGTAGATGCTTTTTGTTCATGATAAGAAATCGGATTTTTATTACGATATTTTATACTTAAAGCAAAGGTAATTTTCTCTGCAAATTTAACTGTCGGTTCATAATTAGTTGTAACATAAAAAAAACTAACATTGTCGATGATGACTTATACCAATGAATCCTATTAATAGGTAGGTACCTGTTTAAAATCGCCCATTCATTTAATTGGTAAAGGTTGCGGGTGTCCAATGGATGCGGACAGCTCACGACCGATCTTTGTGGAACTCTCTGGGGGAGGCCTATGTCCTGCAGTGGACGTCAATTGGCTGATGATGATGATGATGATTCATTTAATTTTGCACTTACATAATACTCAGTACCTAGTAGTTACTTGTTTAATAGATTTGCTTGAATGCGCCTTACCTCGCCGGGCGGCGAGAGTGGGTCGGCGCTCGCGCAGGTTTTTACTACTTTTTACGCGGCTCCGGCAGCGGTGTTGCTTTCATACATTTGCATAGACGCAAGCGCTTAGTGCGCGGCCGCACTCACAGCGGTAGAAGCGGTTGCCAGAAAATTCTATGAAGATGATGTAACAAGCCTCCATCGCAGCATCGTTCGGAATTTGTCAGCCGCACTCCTGGCTTCGCCTCTCCGAAGAGGGTGCCATCAAAGTGACAGAGAAAAACATGCTCGAAATTCACCAATTTCGAAGGTTCATACACGGAGACGAGGCGCCATCATCAGAGTGATTGAGGAACATGCAAGATATCTATGATTTTCGAATGTTCATACACGAAAATAAGGCGCCATCAGAGTGCCAGAGAAATATGCTTGAAATTCACGATTTTTGAAGGTCCCTATCCCTACACGAAGACAAGGCACCATTATCAGAGTGATAGAGGAACATGCAAGATATCTATGATTTTCGAATGTTCATACACGGAAACAAGGCGCCATTAGAGTCCTAGAGAAATATGTTCGAAATTTACGATTTTCGAAGGTCCTCTGCACAGAATTAGATTTGGATAGAAGAAACAAGTTCATTCATTTGTATGGCGGCCGAGCGTGTCAGATTTTGTACTGAAGTTGTTACTTGCCTATGATTTTAAATATGTCTCAGGCCCTTGAGTATTCATATTATTTTGTGTTGTTGCAATTAATATTACTTAAGGAGGCATTATTAATGTTTTCGTTCACTTCAACTTACAAAATTTGACGCCCGAAAGCTGCAAGCTGCGATTAAAGACGGACAACACAGTGGATTTCACTGAGTTCATTTGACACGCTAAGTAGATACCTTTGCTTGATCTATGGTATATATGACATCTGTGGTCCTCTGTGTGAAGGGAGACATCCCGCTGACAGTAGCACCCCTCCTTGGACGGGACGTGTGCTGGAGCCTCCACAACGTCGCCGTATTTAAACGCCGCTCCGTATTATTTATTGTTTGATCATTATTCCCGCGCATATGATTACGGCCCGCGCTGGCGCAGCATGCTAATTAACTTATTCAGTTATCGGTTCATGTGAACCAGCTGGTGTTTTCCAAGTTACCAACTGCATTTTCACTGCAATTATTACGAGAAATTTGTTTTTCCTGACTAATATGGCTTGAGAATAAATGAATCAGCCGCAGGGGGAGGTACCCCCTCTGCATAGAATTTTGTGAGCTGGTGGCCGTACGTTTCGTTATCTCCTTAGCCTTCAATTATTCCTGCCTTTGGGATCAGGTCTCTGAGAAACTAATAACGAAGATTTTTTGCTGTATTATTGCCGTCCTGGATGAATGAGACTGCTTTTCTAATTATTACTACATATTTATTTGCTAAAGCGGAAACCTACATTATTGTCCGATACTGTTTGCATTGGATAATTTTGCGATTATGTCATCTTCATCAATTGAAAAATATTCACAGCAGAGTCCACAGAGGACATGCTCACCCATCTCCAAAACAAAGACGATAAAACGAGGGCCATCTCATTGTAAAAATTCCCTCCTTAAGGGCCCAGTGTCACTGAATGTTCCAGTAGTTTTCAGTTGTGTTCGGTTCTTAATGTTGTTTTTCCATTACGCCTCAGGAATTGCCTCATTAAATACGTAAACACAATTGGCAAATACTGAAATTGCCTTGTCTTAATATGGAGTGACGTAAAAAGCAGTCCTATCGGAATAAGCGATTAGACGTCACCGCACTAATTGCGCCAGCGCAGCAGTGACCCTACATAGCGCGCAATTACAACTGGACATATTTGCCAATGTGACAAAGAGGGACGTTTATGGAAATCGCTTGTTAGTTTTGTAATTGTCCCTTTCTATAACTTGGTGTGACATTGTTGTTTCCTAATATGATAGTTGCGTTACTTAGAGTACCGTTTTTCTACTAGTATTATGACGAAGAAGATGATACATCATATAGAAACCCATAGCGAAATGATACTAATAGGAAGAGAGTACTTGCCTCTTTTTTATTAAGAGATAACTCTGGGAGTATGGAGACAGAGTGAGGCCAAAATGACCAAAGTACCTAAATTAATTAAATGCCCCAGATACAACTCGTTTAAGATAGAGAAAGACCTCGAATGCACCCGACAAAATTCATTCAAGTTTTATAACTGATGACTTAATTTCCATCCATCTTCCAGGTCTTAATTAAATTAAAACATTAAGATTGGGCCGAGTGTCCCCGCCGCGGCAGTAAACGGCTGTTTTCAGTTCGATACGGATTCATTCGCTTTATTGATTCGAAGAAACAAAAACAAACAGCGAGTTAAATGGGAGCTGGACGCAGATTAAGTTATATATCTCCTCGTTGGCTGCGGCGCAAGGCACAGGTTCCGAGGATTTTGACAAGTATAAGTAACGATCTTGAGGTAGGTACACTAACTCTCATGGACATCAGTACCAGCAGGTCATAAGTACTTTGCCGGTCTTTAAAACAGTTACACAAATACAGTTAAATCAACCTACCTCAAAAACTATAGGAGATAATTTTATCAAACCAAAAATCGTTGATAGAGTTTATTAATGTGCATAACATATATTTTTTTCAGAATTTTATATCGCGTAGTTTAAAAAATAGAGGGGGGGGACACATTTTTCAGACTTTGAGACCTGATATCTCGAAAACGATTTGCTTAAATAAAAATTTGATGTACAAACCTTCATATCATTTTCAAAGACCTTTCTATTAATACCCCACACGCTTATGTACAACTAAAAAAAAAATTCTATCCCTCAGTTACATGTATGGAGGGCCCCCACCCCAATGGTTTTTTTTTACAATTTAGTATCACATTCCTGTAGCGGTTCATACAACACATATCCTTACCAAATTTCGTTACTGTAGCATTTATAGTTTCCGAGTAAATTGGCTGTGACAGACGGACAGACGGACATGACGAATCTATAAGGGTTCCGTTTTTGCCATTTTGGCTACGGAACCCTAAAAAATCATGGGACACTTTTTTTTCGACGGAAATGGAATCGGCTTGTGATTCTGAGTCGAAATAGTATAAAATTTACCTAAAATTTCATATTTCATTTTAGTAGCAAAAATAAAAAGAATTGCTCAAATATCTGGGTTCTTTTTTGTCCTGATTTTTTTTATGGCAGCACTATGTATGCGTGACGGATATCAGTAATACACGGGAGCCGTTTCAGCTCCATGAATCTTAAAATGCCTTGTGACTTGTGAACGCTTTGCGCTGAGAACCTGTCGGGGACCATAGGAATATAGCATATCTACTTTGCGTCACTTTCGCACTTGCAAACTTGTCAGAACGTGACGGCACACTGCAGTGACGACAAACGATTAGCATTACCATCATAAGCCTACAGACTACGAGAAAAATTGCCGAATTCACACAGGTAGATAAGACCGTAGAATCGCTTGCGCCTATGCCTGCACAGGCAGGATAGGTGTGCCTGGACTCATCAGCGCGTAAGTCGGCGCCCGCGCCGCCGCTCGTATTTACGACGCCGTAACCTTTCATTCCGACATAATTTAATTTGAACACGCACCGAGACTTAATTATGATATCCCGAGATACCGAACACCGCGCTCTGAGCTGTTTGATTATCAATAAATTACTATTTAATTACGTAATAGCTTTTTACGGTTATGTGTTCGATATCGATTATGATGTGAATTCGCATTCGTTTATTGAGACTCGTTCAAACTGTCTAGCTACAGATGCGGGCCTCTCTTGGTAATTAATGTGACACCTGAATTTCTTACAGGTGTTTGTATTTGTTCTGTGGTCCTTTTAAGAGAGTGCCCATGCAACTGTACTCTGTATTCTCCAATACATTTGGAAAACCTCTGTCTATCGAAACATTTGTACACATGTTACTAACTGGTATTTAAGCAGACAGCACCTTGGCGAAAGCATATAAATATTTCAAAGTACTTATAGAAATGTTAGTTGTAGAATATTAGCTATACACTACTTTGGTATTGTAACAAAATCGCTCGTCATGTTTTGGGCGAGGTTGGCTGGACATAATTCACATCGCGCGCGCACAATAATTACGATACGATACAACAGGGCCTACATAACAACTCTTAATTCTCGTGGCTGACCATTAATGGACCTTGTACCCTCGGAATAAGGTTCAGGAACAATCAGAACAGTGCTAACAATACATTATGGGTTAATTGCGACAGTTCTTTGTGATGAAGAAATTAACATAAGTCAGGGCGAACCGATCCGTTCTTGAGCAATGGGTAATGGCCATGTAAGGACTTAAGTATGTAATGAACTGAATGATCTTTGAATATTTGTAATTATTTTTATGTCTGATGCACAAATACAATTAAGGACAGTTTTTTCGATCCCCAGTAAACAGTATCTGTAAAGGTGCATGCAGACCAAAAGAGCATTCGCTGTTCTATCCCCCTACACTACGAAATTCGATCGTTACACAAAACGTGATTCGTTGATTTCGTAGAGGGGGGGGGGGGGGATGTTAGCATTGTTAGCTCTATCCTTTTTTGAGTGATGAGCTGAGTGAGTAGTAGTGGGATAGTTATAAAATCTGAGGATTGACAAATCAGTTCTTAGTATTTTAATATTATTATCTTATGACATTATGTTACAGGTTACTTCAACAAATTATACAAAAACCGATGTTAAATGCTTACTAAAGAAAAAGCCCAAATCCATCGGACACCAGGCCAGGAACGAAGCCACATCCTCAGCTTTCAGAGTCCGTGCGCTTAAATACGGCTACTGCAATGCTGTTTACCACCTCCTTCATCATCATCATCATCATCATCATCATCTTAGCCATAAGATGGCCACTGCTGAAAATAGGCCTCCCCTCTGGACCTCCACATGTACCGGTTACATGCGACGTGCATCCAGCGT
The DNA here is from genome assembly GCA_025490895.1 of Thaumatotibia leucotreta. Classification (NCBI taxonomy): domain Eukaryota; kingdom Metazoa; phylum Arthropoda; class Insecta; order Lepidoptera; family Tortricidae; genus Thaumatotibia; species Thaumatotibia leucotreta. The sequence continues at coordinate 89,934 of JALPQI010001434.1, read as the reverse complement.
GTCCCGGCGACCTTCACAAGGTCGTCTGTCCATCTTATGGGTGGACGTCCTACGCTGCGTTACCCTAGCCGTGGTCTCCACTCGAGCACTTTTCGATCCCATCGTCTCTGCTCTGCGTGCAATGTGGCCTGCCCATTGCCACTTTTAGCTTGCTAATCCGAAGGGCATCAAGTTTAGACATGAAAATTCGTATTTATTGTAGGTATTACTAATGATAAATACGCGACATTATGGAACACTTCTGCGTCAGATTGGCTCAGAACCGGGATAAATGTAAATGACGTACTTACAAAAGAGAGGCTCACCAGTGGCCTGAAATGATGATGATGAAGTATAAATAAGCAATCGTCACTAGAGATCGATCGCAATCAAGACCGGTCCAATTCCCTATCCCTGGTCCCAGGAACGCTATTGTCCTGTAATTATCGCTATCATGCCTTTCCGAGCGGCCGCGGCCGACAAAAACTGCTTCGACGGCTATACACGTCACGTGGAGAGACGTGGTGTCTGTTGTCGCTCGAATTTTTTGGATTTCTTTACTTTGACATTGACACTAAGAAAGTTGAGTTAGACTTTTGGCTTTTATCCCAAGGCACGCTTACGCTACCTTTATAAAGTTCTAGATTTAAAAGGCTGTCCAAGACAGAGGATAATTACTAATAACTATTGGAGCATTCGTTTCATGATTCAGACGTATTCATCTGATACAAAACTAATAGTTTTCATGCAGCACATTGGAATAAATTTTTTATGTGTAGACTTCTTCTAACGTGAATTATTCCAATATTTTATTTTTGATTGGCATTCCAACATTCTCATGTTTATGTGGTTTAAGATCAAAAATCCTCCCTCTCTACCGTCTGAGCGTAACCCTGGATAAATCATCGTCAGCCACTTCGAGTGTCATTAATAACAAAGACGCTAGTGTCCTATCATAAACATGAATGTTATGATACTTATGAATCTTAAGATTTAACAGTTAATCATAACATTCCTATATATTACTATGATAGAAAGATCTTTGTTCCTGATTGTGGCAACAGGAAATATCATACCTGGTTCGACTTCAATTTACTTTACCGCCATATAAATGTCCTATATCTTAATATTACAAATTCTTCAAAAGTCAATAAACTTAAATCTCGAACTGTATTTATAAACCGCACTCCGCAATTTGTTTTAATGATTATAATCCCACAGAGTAGGGCAAGTCAAAAATTCATAATTAAGTCCTCGAATCGCCATCAGATAGCATTTAAACAAATTAGTGTAAGGAAATAAACCAACAGGAATGGTAGGCTGGCGCGGCGCAGGCGCTGAGTTATGTTTTATAATTAAGGCCTGCTGCGTACGCGCAAAGAACTCCATTTGGGGCGATACGCGATAAACGCGCCGCCTGGATATCCAGGGTTACCTACTCCCAGTTTTATTTCACCCTAAAGTTCAACCTCGAACCCCTAAAACTAAGATTTTTTTTTTATCACCTTGACATTTTATTTACCTTCTGATGAATCTTACAAATGAAAAATCAGACGAGGAAAGTCATACAAGAGAAATCGAAGTTGAGGCTTTTTTACCTATTCGACAGGAAAAAAGTTGATTTTGGTTTGTCAGTAAATTTTAAGAGACAAAACAATTGCAACTCTGGTTTTAACAGAGTAGAGAAAATTAATCGTAGTGAATATGTATTAGTAGTAGGACAATGAACCTCAGGAGGTTAAAGAATAGAGAGGTATGACGGCTTACCCAGAACTTTGGAAATCATATAAGTGCCCCTGTCTCATCTGCTTCTGTCACTGCATCACTCCAAAAAAGGTGTAACTTTGTTTCAGGAAGTTTTCAGATTTTCGTAAACATTTTTCTGTAGAAAGGACATTTTAAGCCCCTAAAACCTCCTCTCATTCACCCCCCAAATTTAGGGGTAAAACTCTTAAGTTGGCACCCCTGTGGACATCGATAATTATTTATAAGTAAATTGGAACTACAACGTGTACGCAATGTAAACGTGTCGCGAGTCGCGACCGAGTACGGGTTCTTGGGAGTCTTGCGTCGTTTTGCTTACAAAAACGAAGTGATCCGAATCGATACTTCTCGATGCATTGAAGCTGTTGATCACTTAAATAGACGGAACATGTAGTACTGTGTTGCATTCATAACTTTATTTGGGAGCGTAATCGTAGTCAAACTTGGTTACGAGTTACGACTTCTAGCCATTTCAAAATTTTCAAATTTTTAGATGCTCTTTTGCAATTCGTTGCAATTGCAATTCATAAATTTTGTTATTTACGCGCAATGTACCATTCGTCGTAGTGTAGGTAAAACAGATATTATGTTATTTGTTGTAATATTTGTCATTTTTTAAATAGTAACCTAGCAACAACAAAGATTACTTGGTGATATCGAATGATATCGGCTGGCATACTGCGAGCATTCGTCTCTATCCACTCACTTGCTTCATGTAGCTTTTGTTACATGTCATCACTCTTATTTTACATAGACATAGAGTCTATCGCAAAAATCAAAGCAAGTGAGTGGCTATCACCAAGAGACAGTGACATACAGGCACAGATGACAGAAATATACGATTTTCGAAGTACCCGCAGCGACGTTTTGTGGCACCTCTATAATACAGGTAGTACCACCTGTACTATAGAGGGACGGACATAATTAATTACGTAAATAATTATAATCGTTCATAAACAAATTATAATACAAAGTCTGTAGAAGGTAATCCATGAAAAACTGACAACATATGCGACCCTTTTATCAAGCAATTTTAAGCTTTAACCGCTTAATCATAAGAACCGGCGAGCGGGTCGGATAAGTTCCCGGTACACTATCTTGTATCAGTGCATACATTACCGGAGGTCTTATTTTCAGATGCATAGATTGCGCCATGTTGATGGGAAACTTTTGAATGCGACTGTTTTAGCATCCGACCGATTAAAATCACTTGTGTACTCATTCCATGTAAATTAGTGTAGAAAAGCTCCTGAGGTCAGAGCTATGACAAATGGTGGTGTTGCTACGCTCTTAAATCAAATTTGGATTGAACTCGCATAAGAAACTTACGAATAAATGTCATCCATCTTTCACAAATCGACCCCCTGGGCCCTATTTCATAATAATGACAGGTGCGACAATTGTAAAAATATCACTTTTATTGACGTTACAGGCCACCGTAGGCTACGACTACTTTTCCCGAAGGTCGAGACAATTGTCACAAGGTTTAGAGGGATTTTGTTATTGCTTGACACGAGGTTCGTTCGGCCCGTGTTGGAATTTCGCTACAATTGTCGTGTTTCTTGAGACAGTTGTAATTTTACTCCGCAAAAAGTAGCTGCTAACTGCTGATTTATGAAAGTTTTGCAATGTATTTTATGTTGGTGGCAAACAAACACGGCCTGGCCGATTGTAAGCGGTAACCTTAGCCTATGGACCCTGGAAATAGGAGAAACAGCATTTTTTACAATTGTTGCTCAATTGCTCATGTTATCATGGTGAAATAGGAGCCTGGCCTTGCAATATTGTAATGTGGTGTTTATCGTGTCAGGAAATATCTGAGGTTTACTTTGACTTACCTCTTAGGCCTCCTTGTAAAATCCAGTGTTATTAGGTAACAAGTGTCAAAATTGAACAGTTTTTGCCAGTTAATCCCATGTTAACTCTGCAGTGGGGCTTACAACGCAGATAACCCATAAGCGAACCATTTTGAGCGTTCTGTAAGTTCCACATCTCCAATTACTTAAACTGTATCATTGAGTTGATGGGCTCTACATACCAACCTTCAGTAAATACGTGTGACTTTGTCATTGGCATTTATGTTTGCTACTTTGTTGTAAATGCTGCACCTAAATAGTACTCGTAACGAACCAGTAAAAGATCGAGAAATTCTTCACGATCGATCGCCATACTCCATGCGGTACCCGCAGAACGTTAATTAATTAAGCCCACATTATCTGGTTTCTTGTAATCTCTATAGAATTTCGCATCCCACTTTTCTTAACACCGCTCTTTGTTATCATTGGCCATCGCAAAAACTCGCCGCTTGCCGACAAAAGGTGCACCAACATAGCTGAGCAGGAATCCGGCGGAACCTTCGCTCATTAACGCTTCTCTGACCATCTCTAAACCTCACTCCAGAAACGACTTTTATCCTGACGAACCAATAGTCGATAATCTGTCATCGATTCTTTGCCTTACGGTAGCGTTTGGTATCTCGGAACATGTTTAATCTGAGAACCAAACGGACGAATCTCTTAAATCAGGACGATCGTTGGAAAGTCTTCTTTAGTTGCAGCGTTGAAGGCTTCTGTTTTGATGAAGAAAAACAGATCTGATGCGACATTCCTTCTCTTGTGATGGGTTAATTGGAACATGACAAAACGTTGCAACTACCACAAATCTCCTAGCGAATTTCATCCGTACGCTCTGCAAAAACTCAGATTTCTTTCGTCTGTTTTAGACGAGGGCTTTAAAAGGTTTATCGGCGAAGATTTTCCGTACGCTGCGCGATTAGTGTTTTTGCGTTGCGCGTAATTAGGGAGTATCGGCGGCGCGTATGAAGACATAAATAAAACGGCCGGAATTAGCGCACTCTTGAGATTTCGAGCGAATGATCGTGGAAGCCGATTTCTTTAGGCCCCGGTGCGGTGCCCGGGCAACACAGCGACCGGGAGATTCGATAATGTGCGCCAAAGAACCGACTCGGACGAGGTCGGAATGATTCTGATCGTTATTTAGAAATTGATACTTATGAAAGTTATGAATTCTGAGGGAACGAAGGTTCGAAGCGTTTTTAATCTATTTCTACACATATGATTAACTTTATTAAACGTTAGAAATTATACAAATAAGAGCTATAACATAAATAATAACTAAACTTGAATTAAAACTAAAAACGCATCAGTATCGCGACACAGCGAGGTAACGCTGTCAGCACTCTTGGCACCATGCCGATGCCGCGGCGCGGGGGTTCAAATTGTTTAGATTTATTTTAGCTTTATTTAGTTTTAATTTGATAGGTTACTAATAATATTAATAAATATGCTTTATTGCACCACAAAGAAAGAAAACAAAATACAGTACAATTAAATACAAAGGTAGCAACAGGCGGTCTTATCCTTATCGCTATAAGCGATCTCTTCCAGACAACCTTGGGGTAGCAGGAGATAAAAGAAACAGAAATCATTAACAATGTTACTTTAATTTTAGTTTTATTTTTGCTTTAGTGTATTGTTTTAACAAATTTGACAGTTTACTTTAGTTTGAATTCTATTTTACCCATAAAGACAGAAGAAGATAATTTTAGCCAAACCAACATTACCAACCACCCACCTACATGAAATTAGTCACCTAGAAAATTTAAATTGTTTCGTAGCACGTACTAAAGCAAATCCAGGAAATAATTGATAAATAAAATTAAGTTGATGATACTTAATTGGAGTTTTTCATCACGTACCAGTTTGCAAGAAATTTATGTAGGTACTTACTGTAAGTATTGTGTATAAAATGTACGTACCTGCTAATAGGAAACTGACGTGCAGTGTAATTACATAGTTTTTTCTTGAAAGTATCAATCATCCTTTCATTTTATAGTTATTTATAGTTAGGTAATCAATTATTACGAAAAAACAATGCTGATTAGAATATTGTCCATGGGCGACGTTCCCGCAGGGCCGCCGGCGACCGCTAAGATATCATTTATAATTTGTTTGCGGTCTGTATTTTCCCAATAGTAATAGGGGATTCATAATTACTATTAGGTACCTACTACACCAAGGGAGGTAAGTACGGAATTACTAACGAGAGTGTTAGAAGGCTTTTATGACTCGAGTTAGTATTCCGCTTACCGACCGTGATGCATACAATGTATGTCACCACACTTGAGACAAAAATATTATTGTATGACGTCCGACATTTCTATTACTCCCTAGGGAGTTTCACTTTTCTATTACTCCCGCTATAGGTACATGCAAGCAATGGAGCGTTTAGACAGCAAGTGTGATAAAAAACAATTTACATGGGTGTTGGGTATACATGAATTATTTTAAGGCTAAGGACGTTAGATTGGTGTCTAAGGGAAAGAAATACGACTCCTTTCCCAATCATTTTGGGATTCTATGTCGAGAAATGGTGATAAGAGATATGGCGAGAAGAGACTGACGTGTCACTGACCATATAAAAGATTGATGATGGGCAACAGCGTCATCATAGTAGACACATTACTGCGATCGCCTATCCGCATGCCCAGCGTGGCGGTTATGGGCATTTACCTCCTAATGCGTACAGCATAGTTAAGAGAGAGGCCTACGTCCTGCAGTGGACTATCATAGGCTGATGCATGCATGCATGAGTAAAACATAAAGTAACTGATACTTAAAAACCACAGATGTCATAGATCAATCAAACGTATCTACTTAGCGTGTCAAATGAACTCAGTGAAATCTACTGAGTTGTCCGTCTTTAATCACAGCTTGCAGCTTTCGGGCGTCAAATTTTGTAAGTTGAAGTGAACAAAAACATTAATAACGCCTCCTTAAGTAATATTAATTGCAACAACACAAAAAATATAAATACTCAAGGGCCTGACATATATTTAAAATCATAGGCAAGTAACAACTTCAGTACAAAACCTGACACGCTCGGCCGCCATACAAATGAATGAACTTGTTTCTTCTATCCAAATCTAATTATGTGGTTAAAAACTTATGGTAAGGCTACTGAAGTGTACGGCACTCTTGTTTTCAGCGTAGTAACAGGCTTGCGCTGCGTACGCGCATACCGTGACGTTGCGCGACCAATCTGCATACGGGCTTGTTTCCTCACCGATGTATGCAAACGACCATACTAACACTTGACAGCTGGTTGGCCAATTTTTGTAGACGGGTCCCCGGCTACCGGACCGGGAAGCGAATTTTGACAGTTTTATGGTTACGTTCGTAACTCTTATGGTAATAAGGTACGCGTCAATAATCATCAATGAGAGAAATAATAGTTTTTTCCCGTTAGATGACAAAAACTGCATTTTGAACAGGTGCGGATCCAAGGGGGAGCAATGGAGGCACTTCCCCGATGCGATCAGCAAAACATATTTAATTACGTATTCAACATAAACATGTCTTATGGCAAATTCATATTAAAAGTAAAGAAAAACATAATACAGCACCACAAAAACAAGCAGATACAATAAAATCTAACATTTATTTCAATAACTTATAAGGTAATTGTACAGTTACATAATTCTAAATGTATTTTAAATTATCGAGTGCTCATGCATATCGAGAAACTAATTATGAAAATGAATTAGATATGTTACGTATTTATTTTTAATAACTCACAGGCATCGATGTGAATCTTGTAACAAAAACTCGACCAAAAAGAAAGTACAAGATTAGAATAGGTACCCCTATCCTTTGAATATGCAAGAGAGATAGAGGCAAATAAGTAGGTATAGTATACATAGACACGGATCGCGATAGCCCCCGGTCGGTGTGGACCCGGCAGTGCGCGGGACTCGAGTATCGACTCACGCGCATGCAAATATGGCGCCGCTACTTAATTACGGAAACAACTAGATTTATTCATGCGCAATGTAGACGGCAATAAATTTGCGTAAAATGTATTTTTTTCTGTATCAATGTACAATACTAGTCAAATTGCTTTATTGCTTTCGGTAATATTGCGGTTTACGAATAGTGGTACAAGTAAGTTATTAATATTTACTTGACGTATAACTAGTTATAGACACACGTATTAATGTTTTTTTTTATACCGGTTCACGACACAAAAGTATTTACGGTCTGTGAGTTACTTTTTTGGGGTATACTTACATTGTTATTATTTTAAATAAATAACTATCATGGGAAAATCTTATACACAAGTAAGCTCAGTGAAGGTTTCTATTACTGATCAAAGAAAAAACTGTGCTGGTTCAATTTTAGCATGTTTATTACACGAATCTTGAAGGCAGAATGACAAAAAATAAATTACAAAACAATAGGTTTCAAAAAATACAAAATACTATAAAGAGATAAAAAAGTATTCCAAAAAGGTTTCTGATAAAAATAGGTGCGTCGTGCACATTTCCTCCCTTTTTTGTTAAAGCTGGAGCTTCACCAGCTTACGGAGGGGTCGTCTGAATACCCCGGCCAGGGTGCGCACGTCTGCCACTCTCACGATACCATCAGGGCCTGGAAAAACTGCTGTAATACGTCCACGGGGCCAGGAACCTCTTGGTGTGTTGCCATCTGCAATCAGAACTAGGTCACCAACTGCAATCTGCGGAACCTCTCCTCGACCGCGTCTTGGTATTAGAGTTGGGAGGTACTCGCGCAGCCAACGTCGCCAGAAATGATCGGCCAAGCGTACGGCCTTACGCCAGCTGGAGCGTGAGATGAGGTCAGAGTCCGACAACGTCGCCGGTATGGATCTTCCTGATGATGAACCCAGTAGAAAATGCATGGGCGTCAGCGATTGATCACTTTGAAGATCTACGGCAACATGTGTCAAGGGCCGACAGTTGATCAGGGATTCCGCTTCCGCCAGGAGTGTGCGTAGAACTTCATCGGTAGGGGCTCGCTCAGTCAGCGTTACTTTCAGCGCCGTCTTGACACTCTTGACCAACCTTTCCCATGAGCCACCCATAAACGGAGCGCCTGGTGGAATGAACCTCCACTTGATCCGTTCCGTTGCTGCGAACTCTGACGTAGCTTCGGCGTATAAGCGCTGTAGTTCGCGGTGGCTACCAACAAACGCTGTACCATTGTCAGACCACAGCTCGGACGGAGTGCCTCTTCTGGCTATGAAGCGGCGAAGGCTCATAATTGCGGAGTCAGTTGATAAGCTGTCGACGACTTCCAGGTGGACGGCTCGTACTACGAGGCAGGTATATAGTGCCACGTACCTTTTTTCCCGTCGTCGGCCAATCGAAATTTGTACTGGCCCGAAATAGTCCAGTCCCGTAAATGTGAACGGGCGCTTGTGATGGCCTAGGCGCGCCTCGGGTAGGTCTCCCATCGGGGGCTGAAAGTTCTTAGATCGACGGATTCGACAGAATTGGCAATTGTAGGCAACGTTGCGGACGGTACTTCTAAGACTCAGCAGATGGTAGTCTTGTCGGAGCTCGTTGACGACAGTCTCCGTATTGGCATGTGCGGCTTTGCGATGGTGGTGCTGAACTAGCAGGCGTACGGCTGCTTCACTCCCGTCAAGAACGATAGGGTTTTTCATAGCATCTCGTACGTGCATCGCTGCTCTAATGCGGCCAGACAAGCGGATAAGCCCGTCGTCTCCGATAGTGACGGATAATTTGGACAATCTGCTGGAACGTGGCACCGGCCGGGAAGGATAGTTTTGTAGATAGGCTATCTCAGGGAATGTGTTTTGCCAAGGGGGTGTCACTCCGCGATTCCGTCGCGCGGCTACAAGTACATGCAGAGCGCCCCGTATCCGTGGTCTATTCAATGGTTGGCGCGCACTGTCTCGGAACGCACGTTTAAATTTACAACGCTGGCTCGTCACGTGTCGCGAAATATATCGCTTGCAAATATTAGGATTATTTTATAAAAGCCTAACAACTTTCTATTTGACCCTGACACAGTGTCGCTACAAACAGTTTACCTATGGCAATAATGTGATGTCATGTCAGTAACCAATTGCAAAACATTTTCCAATGGAATACTATTCAATCCTTCGTCCTTTCTTTGGTTTAAAGATTTTATTGTATTTAAGACGATTTTTCTTGCTTCTATTGGTATCTTTTTCGGCATTTTTATGATGAAATCGTTTAAGTAGCGATATATTTTATTTTTGTTTACATCGGTGACATTCGATGACATTCAACGCCTGGCCTACTACCGCGAAAATCGAAATTCGTAAATTTCGAGGATGTTTCTCTGTCACTCAAACGAAGGCGTCATTAGAGTGAGAGAGACAAATCCTCGAAGTTTACGAATTTCGATTTTTGCGGTAGGGCCGCTGATGTCAAACAGTAATCATTGCCAGTAAAATAAATTAGTGTCACTGAAAATCCGCAACATGGCGAGGGTCAAATAGTAAGTTGTTAGGCTTTACCTACATTCGTAGTAAATTAAATTTTCAGAAACTCAAGTCAATTACAGATAAAACGGTTTATTTTCGGACAAATTTGTCAGTAAAAAAGCGGCACATTTAAATAATGTAAAAAACTTCGTTCTCTCATACTTATATTGAATTTCGCGCCTTTTGTCCTAACATATTATTTATTTATTTGGTTGTCTGACTTTATTCCCATAATATCAAATAGGTACACTGGTACATATAAGAGAAAATGCCGTGTTACATCTGCCTTGCGATTGTGATTAAACCATTACTTATTTATGCTGCTTTTTTAATGAATGCGTAGGTACCTAACGAAATTCTTTATTTTTAAATGCATTAAGCAGATAATTATATTAATTTCTGCACACCTCACATACTGTCTACAGATATTTTTAGAATGTTCGTGTTATTATCAGGATTATTCGGATGGATATTCACCTAAAGTTAGCGAAGTCGTGTTGCTATCTCACTCACACCTCAAACAATGCCGCCCGGGCACGCGCGGCCGAAGCACAAAGAAGGTGCCGACCGAGTTGAGACAAGTATTTTTGAATCACGTGTATGAAATGCGTAGGTAAATTCTATAATCACGCATGAACTAAATTGTTGAATCAAGACGAATGCTATTAACGCCATATATATCTTTGCAGTAATGTATTTATTTTATGTCGTTATTTTATTAGTTTTCAATAATTGACAACCCTGTTTTCGACGGCGTGCGGCTTATAAGCGACCTTTCCGCCACGCAATACGGCCCATTTTAGCTGCTCGCGTCGCCTCGCGCGCCGTTTTGTTTGATAATAATAATTGTGTAGGTACATAAAAAGCCGGCATTTGTGAACATCAAAGCAGTGAAGCTTCTGTACTTTATATATTCTGTGGTTTTGCTGGGACTGGCGTAGGATGTGCAGCTCAGCCAGCCGGAGGTCTGCGGCAGTCAATGCCGCGGCAGGGTGTAGCGTAGCCCGTGGGGCAGTGAACTGTTGCCATTGATTTGCAGGCTGAAACATAAAGGTACACAACCCTCCCTCGTAACGTACCTACTAAATTATCTACACACAGACCCCTTTTCGTTAGACTACGCGTTCGCAATAATGTGAGATACTTATGCGCAGTAGCGGTTGCACGTACCAATCTGACCCAGGAACTGAAACGTTTAGGATCGGCGGAAACTGGTTCGTGCTTATCAACGTCACTAATATGGTGAACTAAGTCTACACGTCCTGTACGTTTGCTCTCCTCGTCTATACCTGGATTCTCAGGTGCGCTAGGCTCGCAGGGCCACTCTGACGAGAGCAAAAATTCAGGTCCCGATATCCAACGTGATTCGGCTGACATCGTCACCCGCTTGATGCGGGTGGCATCATCTGCTACGTTAAGATGTGTAGGCACCCATCGCCATTCTTTCACGTCGGTTATCTCTGTGATTTCAGCTACTCTGTGTGAAACGAAAGGCTTGAATAACCGCGCCTCGCTTCGAAGCCATCCTAGAACAGTCATAGAATCACACCAAAATACGCGACTTGCAGGTTTAAATCTGTGGGCTTCACAGATAGTTGAAGCGAGACGGGCTGCAACCAATGCTCCTTGGAGCTCTAAGCGATTTATAGATACTTTTTTCAACGGTGCTACTCGAACTTTACTACAAATAAGCGCTAGCTTCACTTCACCATTTTCTAGAACAAATCGCCAATATGCAACTGCAGCGAAGGCAGATTCGCTTGCGTCACAGAATAGGTGAAGCTCGCACTTGTCAATTTGAGACTCGCTAAGACAGTAGCAGCGTGGAATCTGTAAACTAGAAACTGCAAATAAATCCTCAAACCAGAGCATCCACGCCGCTTTGTCACTTTGTGATAGCTCATCGTCCCAACCCAGAGACTGACGCCACGCATTTTGGAACATAATACGACCTGTAATGACTACTGGCGCCAGAATCCCGAGCGGGTCGAAAACCCGCATCACATGAGCTAAAACTTCACGCTTTGTGAGTTTATTTGGCAACGAACACTCATCACTCATTCCAATATTGAAACGAATAGTGTCTGAAACGGGTTACCTAATAAGCCCAAGTGTACGCATGGGCGTAGGGGTAGTGAGACGACCAAGACCGACATCTACGCTATTGCTACAGCTAGCTACAGGGGGAACTTCAATCAAGCTCTCCTTAGGCAATAAAGCGAGAGCGGAGGGATTGTTTGAAGCCCACGCACGCATTTCGAAGCCAGCATGTCGATGGATCTGGCTGATCTCAGCGGCCAGCTTGGCAGCTTCATCGACTGAATTTAGGCTCACTATACAGTCATCCATATAGTGATCGGCAATAATGGCTCAAGCCGCGTCTGGATAGCGTTCCTGCCATTCCGCTGCGTTCTTATTTTTAATGTAGATAGCAGTGAAAGGGCTAGAAGCGGCACCGAAAATCATTGATGACATCCGATAAGTCCTGATAGGCTCTTTTAGGTTATCGCGCCATAAAAACCGTTGTGCGTCGCGATCTTCAGCTCGAATCTTTACCTGAGGAAACATTTCGCGAATATCTCCGGTCAGGGCAACCTTGCCCTCCCGAAAACGCATCAAGATGCCGAGCAGAGGTTGAAGTAAATCAGGGCCGGTTAACAAGAGCGAATTTAGCGAAACACCGTTACTTTTGGCAGCCGCGTCATGTACCAATCTTAATTTATTAGGCTTATTGGAATTCGTTACGCCAAAATGTGGCAAAACCCAAACAGGGGACTTAGCACTGGGCTCTTCCGTGCACAGTTCGGCGTAACCTTTTCCAAACATGGCGTGTACATTCTGCCGGTAGCGCTCCGCGTATTGAGAATCCCGCGCCATCTTCTTTTCTAGACTGAGAAACCTAGAAAGGGCAAGCTTATAACTGTCAGGTACGACTAAGTCATCAGATTTCCAAAGCAAACCGACTTCATAATGCCCGTTAGGCAAGCGTCGCGACGTACGGTCAAGAATTTGGATAGCACGCTCGTCATCAGCGCTACGCGCTTCGCGTTTTGAAATGCCGATAGAATCTAGACTATATTGCTCACGAATTAAGTTTTCTAATGTCGCGCGATCACTAACGTCCGTAATCGAGGGCTCGCTAGCTATAGCGTGGTTAACTGTCTCGAAAGGCGTAGTTTTGCTACAGCCAAACGCAAATAAAACCCAACCCAAAGCGGTATTAATCGCCACTGGTTGGGTCTTAGTGCCATGACGTACAGCTCTAGGCAACGTGAGATGCCAGTTGTCAAGGCCAACTATGATCATTGGCTTTACGTGGCCGTAACAAAACTCGTCTACAATGTCTGAAAAGTAGGCATATTTAGACACACATGACCTATCTGCGGTTTGTGACGCGAGACCTAAACCTTCCATCGATCGCGCTTTAGTAATCTCGTAAGTTTCGTTAGATCGACGACCTTTAATTAGAAAATCTACATATTTCACATCCGTTTCTTTATGTAAACCGCCTACGCACTTGAGGTTTATGCGGCCATCGAAACCGCATGCACCTATTTGCGCGGCGATTTCAGAGTCTATATAGGAACCCGCAGCCCCGTCGTCTACCATCGCGTATGTATTTACTGACCCTAATGGACCGGACACGGTCACGGCCACGACCTTCAACAACGCGCGAGGAGGTACCGATGGCTGAGCTGAAAATCCCGCGGCAGTAGAAGTCGACGTGTGGGTAAGAATCTCCGTTGACTTGGAATCGATTACGACGGCCGCGGCGGGGGCAGATTTCAACGGCGTGATGTTAGAGGTTCCCGGGATCTGTATAATTTCCTGATTTTCTACATGCGCGGCTACGGAACGTTCATAGTTTGCATTGTGTAGCATTTCATGATGACGAAAATCACAGCCGTCAATGTGACAAGTTTGTTTTGCCTTACAATAATTTATTCTATGCCAACCTCTTAAACATCGATGACAGATTCTATTTTTTTTTATGAAACTCCACCTGTCATCGATTGACATTGCGGCATACTTGTCACATTGAATGATATCGTGTGATTTTTTGCATACAACACACGATTTAATATTGGATGCGGTCGTCGATGAATTCAACCGAATTGAGGGTGAATTTCGTGAGGATGAACTGGGAATGGTAGATTGGTTATCTGCGGCAACGTGTACACTATCCTTGGGCCGCCTACTGTCTATCGCGTGCGACGCAGTAGACTGCTCAGGCATTAAACCGAAACGAGACTGTAGGTCAACTTCGTGAGCTAGGAACTCTGCTAGGCTTTCTAACTTTGTTAGACCGGCAGGCTCGAAACGATCGGCATAATCTAGCCATTTGGCTCGCAACAGTGGAGAAATCTTGGTAATAAGAGCTTGAAATAACTCTGGAGAAGCAAGATATTCCGTATGATCTAATAGTCGTATTACTTCCACACAGTTGCGCACCCGACTGGCAAAGATAGCTAAGTCCTTACCTTCACCATACACACGCGGCAGCGCGCGCACCACCGCTATTTCATGCGCGACCACTACCTCGGGCCGGCCGAAACGCGCGTCTAGGGCGCGCACCACGACGCCGGGGTCTCGTGCGGACACCAGCAGCGCAGCCACAGCTTCGCGGGCCGCACCAGTCAGCGCGGTGTTCAATCTTGACATATTGTTCGGGGCGGAGTAGGAGCCTTGAGTATTTTCAAAGGCTTTCTTGAGACTCAACCAATCTAAATAGGATTTGCCGTCAAAACGGGGTAAAGGGACACGGTTAATGGCATTATTAATTCCTTTATTAACACTATCTACTAAAACTCCTAGACTCTTCACTAGCTGTGGAATTTCAGAGCTCTCACGAAGCGAGAGGGCCGTAGGCGGCGCAATAGGCGCGGACGGCGCGATAGGCGCGGGCGGTGCGAAAGGCGCGGGCGGCGCGATGGGCGCGGGCGACGCGATAGGCGCGGGCGGCGCGATAGGCGCGGATGGCGCGATGGGCGCGCACGGCCCGATGGGCGCCGGAGGCACCATGAGGCTCCCTGGAAGCGCAGGTGCCGCTTCAGGCACGAGAGGGCCCTCTGAAGTCGCAGCACGACAGCCATGCCGCACTATCGCAGTGCGTGCAAGGGACGCGACACGAATAACCGGACGTTTATTTTCAAAATTCCTGGAATCATTCACACATTCAAAAGGTTCTTTAGGATAAAAAGCCGCTTCGGATTGACGTAGCCACTGGTTTACGACTATATTATGACTGCTGCTCGCAGAGCTGTGCCGACTCGCATCTGCCTCAATGGCGGCGATTTCAGCTTTCAGCTCTAGATCGGCAGTCGCGCGTTCTAAATCCGCGAGTTGGTCAGCTTCAACGCGAGCGCGGCGTATTTTTTCTGCCTCTATATCGGCAAGACGGCGGGCGTGCTGCGCCTCTGCCGCTAACTTTTTAGCCAATACAACTGAAGAACGGGACGAAATACTTGACTTACGGGACTGGGAAGGCGCCGGTGCTGCGGTTGTCGAATCGACACAAGAGGCTAGGGGCACGTTCGACGGCCCGGCCTCCTCCGCAGCGGATCTACCTTCTCCGCCTTTAGCGGTTACCGACCGAGTAACTACCATTCTTCAGAACTGCTTCACTTATACAATAAACAAACTTTTGAGATCCGAAAAGGACCAGATATTACTGATCAAAGCAAAAACTGAGGCTGGTTCATTACATGTTTATTACACGAATCTTGAAGGCAGAATGACAAAAAATAAATTACAAAACAATAGGTTTCAAAAAATACAAAATACTATAAAGAGATAAAAAAGTATTCCAAAAAGGTTTCTGATAAAAATAGGTGCGTCGTGCACAGTTTCTGTTGTGGTAACTGAGCGACGATATCCTATTAGTACGGTCAAATCGTATATTAAACTCGCAAAACATGTAGTAAAGCTGCATTTTTGGTATGTTATTTAGACACCATAGGGCAGTATAAAACCACATTTTGCAAGCAAAAAAAAGTTGTGCTAGCTGCGTTATACGTGAAGAACTGTGAAATTTACTGTCTATTTTTAGTTTCTGATTTTTATAAAAAAAGCCTTACGTTTTTTGACAATATCTATCAGGTAACGTTTAAAGATGAATAAATTTGTAACAAGATGAGATAACATGCATTACCGTAGGTCTTATAGTTTCAGAGATTCGAGACTTCAAATAGTACCCTGTTTTGTAAACTAGATAAAATGTTGAGTTTTGCTAACGTTTTTGGTTTAATATCGCCTTACCTAATTATGTACGAAAAACATGAAATAATTATCTTATAGCGCAATTAATATTCTTTAATTTAAGGGTAAAATCAGGTCAGTAAACTTTGTAATTGAAAATAAAAACGCGTAATTCAAAAGGCAGTAGGCCCGCTATCTAAGTTTTTCATACAAATCGCAAGTCGTGTTGCAAAGCTGCAATTTTAGTATATTATAAAGGTGCTATAAGGACGTACAAAAATGCATATTACAAGAAAAACAAAAAAGGAACTTCGGCATAGGACGAAAAAAACAGAAAAAATATTGGACTTCTTTTACTTTTTGACGTTTAATTAAAAAACTATTATCTTTTTGATACTAATTGCTACAAAACTTAGAAAGAATAATAAATTCGAAAGGATTTGAGCTACCTTGCATTACCCTAAATTATATAGATTTAGAGATACGACATTTCAAAATGTGCCCTTCATTAAGTTAAGAAAATAAGTACATGTTTTGAAGCCTCGCATACCCCCAAATATAAGACTTACAGTAATTGTTATCGGCTCAATTTGTTTCAAATTTAATATAGTTATTATCTACAATTACTTTTTTTTCCTTAGCGCGAACGTTTTGCCAATATTTAGTGAATAGCTTTAACGTAACCTAAAATTTGTTTATGTTTTGATAAAAGGGCACTTTGTGAAATGTCGTATCTCAAAATATATATAACTTACGGTGAAGCAACGTAGCTCAAATCCTTTCAAATTTAACGTTCTTTCTTAGTTTTATAGCAATTAGTATCTAAAAGATAATAGATTTTTAGTTAAACGTCAATAAGTAGGTAACTAAAAAAAGTGCGAATTTTTTTTCCGTTTCTTACGTCCTATGCCCAAATTAGTTTTTTGTTTTTCTTTTAATATGCATTTTCGTATATATCTATAAGGCCTTTATAATATACCAAAATTGCAGCTTTGCAACTCGACTTGCGATTTGTATGAAAAACTTAGATAGCGGGCCTCCTGCCTTTGGAATTTCGGGATTATACTTTCAACTACAAAGTTCACTGACCTAATTTTACCCTTAAATTAAAGAATATTAAGTGCCCTATAAGGTCATTATTGCATGTTTTTCGTAGTATAATTAGGTGAGGCGATATTAAGTCGGAAATGTTAGCAAAACACAAAATTTTATCTAGTTTACAAAAAGGGGTACTTTTTAAAGTCTCGAATCTCTGAAACTATAAGACCTATGGTAATGCATGTTAGCTCAACTTGTTGGAAATTTATTAGTCTTTAAACGTTTATTTACATATGATATCAAAAAACGTAAGGCTTTTTAAATAAAAATCAAAAACTAAAAAATGGCCGTAATTTCGCAGTTTTTCACGTACACCCAGCTAGCACAACTTTTTTTTGTTTGCAAAATATGGTTTTATACTGTCCTATGATGTCTAAACAACATACCAAAAATGCAGCGATACTACTTGATTTGCGAGTTTAGGGTAAAATTATGTACGATTTGACCGTACTATATGTATAGGTATAATATATAGACACATATTTAATTATAGATACTTAAATACACAGACAACAATGACTAAGGACAAATATTGCTGGGAGCCTTCGACTTCATACTTCGTAGGCAGATTCACTACCAACTCTACCAACTAAGCTATGAGCTACGAACTACTTTTTAGGGAACTATAGTTTCTTACCAAATTAACATTGTATGGCTACAAAAGAAGTGCCCATTTTTTTATTCACGATGGGAAGCCGCGTCACATTACTGCGCTCGCCAACACGCTTGCCAGCGTGGCGAATTGACATTGACAATTATTGGTATTCTTTTCCTAACGTGTAGGTAATAGGAAAGGCCCAGCAGTGGACTGAAATAGCCTGATGATGATGAGGCTACAAACCCGGAACTGCCACAATTGTCTTGAACACCTTGTCTCCGCCTCTTCCAAGTACCACAGACGTGAGTACAATTTGCACGTTATTAATCTACAACTGCCAATAATTAAACATATGCATGTGAAAAGTTCAGCTCTTTATTAGCTGAACAGAAAATATTCTAAGTCGAAATACAAGCTTAAAGGATTCTCTGTCTACCGAGGATGGTAATAAGATTGAAATTGACGGTATTTTTAAGGTAGTTATGGAGTGTTTGTGGAGTTTTGCAAAGGTCTCACGCTGCCAAACCGCAGTGAAGAATTAATGGTCATTAACACTATGTTATAAGTGGAACTAGCATGACACACAGCATGGGTGGCCACACTGACACAATGTCTGTAGCAAAATCTAAAATACCAAATGACGTAAGTAAGCTGGCAATTCGGAAAACATGAGCTTACACCGCCGTTTATTTGATATCACATTGAACGTAAAAAAAATAACACTAAGATGCCTATATTTCGGGTCTTCAACAAACCATTTAACTGAAAATAGTTTCAGGCTGTTTTAAAAAAAGTGTTTACAATACAAATACACATATACTAACTTCAGAACATAAACGAGAAATGTTTAGGTCACAAAGACAGATGCAGGGGACGTCTTTCTACCTATTCTGATAGATACTTGAAGTTGCATAGTCCTGTAGCCGTGACATGAGCTGCTGCCCCGTTACTAACGTGGACTTATACATCCGGCTCAGTCGCACCAATACACGACTGATAATGAGCTGTTTTCATACTAAATGTCACGTGATATAGTCATGTCATTTAGTATGAAAACAGCTACCCCCGCCGAGCATTGCTGATAACACGAGTACGAGCGAGATAGATAGAAAGTAAGTCCGAGCAAGAGCACACCGGTGCTGGATCAATAACATCCCCCTGGTAAGGTTTCACGATGACCATCATCATCAGCCTATTTCAGTCCACTGCTGGACGTAGGCCTCTCCTATTAACTATGCGTATTGACGCATTAGGAGGTAAATGCCCTTAATTGCCACGCTAGGCAAGCGCATTGGCGATCACAGTAATGTTTCAACTATGATGACGCTACTGCCCACCATCAATCTTCTATCAAATAATGATTAGTGACACTTCAATCCCTTAGTCTTACGACACCCGCGGGAAGAGTTGGAGCGGTGACAAATGTATTCTTACTGTCGTTGCCGTCACCACACGGCCAAAACGATGACCATAATATGGATATTTCATAGCTGGATAATATTGAATCAAAAAGGGTTCTCTAAATTATCATCGAAAGTAGTTTTCCGAATATCACTTCCCAACCAACTTAGCGCAGAATTTAATTTAGCCGAAAGATCACTTCCCAACTGTAACGTTACGCAGACGTATCTTTCGCATATCATATTCCAACTTAACTTAATCTAAATGCCAAATGAAAATTCGGCAAATGAAAGTTGGCAAATAATTTTGAGGTAAATGTTTGTATGCCAAGTGAATCATCT
Source organism: Thaumatotibia leucotreta (assembly GCA_025490895.1). Lineage (NCBI taxonomy): Eukaryota > Metazoa > Arthropoda > Insecta > Lepidoptera > Tortricidae > Thaumatotibia > Thaumatotibia leucotreta. The sequence continues at coordinate 70,257 of JALPQI010001434.1, read as the reverse complement.
GCGAAAAGTTGGTTGGCAAGTGATATTCGGCAAAATAAAATTCTGCGAAAAGGCAGGATATCATCAAAAACATAATATATGAGCTTCGTTTTCGTATATAGTACAGCATGCTAGGGCCACCGCTAGTGTATAGAGCACCCGGCGAGGTGTGAGATCGAGCACGTAGATCGGCGCACGCGCACGTGACGCTGTTACTGCCGACATTGTACCGCTCAACTACTTCATTCATTTAATTATATAATCTAGTGGTTTTCACATACTTCAAGCACTAAAATGTAGCCAACTCATGAAACTTACTAGGTAAGTATGGGAATCAGAAGCAAGTCCAAATTGACTAACCCTCTGTAGAATTGATTAACACAAAATCTTTGTTTCTTAAACAACAAAAGATAAATAAATATTCTTAACATTTTCTTAAGGTGGACTTACACCTAACGAGCGAATGCTCATTCTATCCTCGCTCTACGAAATTCGTTTGCTACACAAAACGTAATTCGTCGAAATTCGTTGATTTCGTAGAGTGGGGGATAGAATGTTTGGTGTAAATCCACCTTTAAATTCAGAGGTAGATCTATCAAATTTCTTACAATGTCAGTCACCCGTAGACCACAAACCCTGTAAAGTGTTCAATACGTCGAGATTACAAAATCGAGATGTAGTTAAATTATTAAAATACGCGATATAATCGTACCTACTCGTAACACGTCATAATAGTTTTATTTCATGAGTAACTATCGCGGTAATCGCTGATTTGTGTTATAGTTGAAGTTGGCTCTGGTCTAGTTGAAGAAGAAGAAGTTTGTTGAAGTTCCTTTACTTTATCAGTGTACAACTACAACAGTCACGGATGAGATCTGATGAAGTTGTAGAGGGCTGATGGCGGGCTACTGCGAATCATGATCGACGTCTTGACTCCTTGTCACTCTAACGTATGAACTCACAAGTGCAACAAAGCCAACACGCCGACCATGGTCCATGGTAGACCTTTTAGTTGGAAACGCACGAGTAGATTCTGATTCGCTATTGTCCGGCTATTCCCGATGCTCGAATAAACAGACGAGTCAGAAAATTAATACCGCCCAGTTTTGGTTGAGCCGAATTAATCTGAGGTCACTGGATAATTGTAGGTGTAGAAAACTAGAGTATTAGAACTAGAGTATTGGGTATAGATGAGGCCTAGATTTTTCACATGCATCCAACCTACCAGCTCTGTCCTATCACTCAAACGCTATTTGTAGCTTAACCCAAAAGTCAGGTTTCGAAAATATACATTAAACCATTACTGCCTGTACTACTGAACAGACTGTACTGCATACTTAAATTTAGCACATCTTGCCGTTAGATTCACTTTTTGTAAGCAAGAATTAAGATGTCCCAAAGTGATAGTGCACGTAGAATTTGAACGTTGAGGCGAAAAGGTTCTCGAGTGGCGGCCACCGACCAGAAGGGCGTGCGTAGGCCACAGGGCGTGGGTAGAACAAGGTGGACTGATGACCTGGTGCCTGGTAAAGGTCGCAGGAGTCCGCAGGATCTAGGTGGCGCAGGACCGGTCATTCAGCAGTCGTGCAGGACGTCTTTCAGCTGATATGATGACGATGCTAATGACATCAACAAGGGCTCAGATCTGCTCTAGACAAGTCTAAGAGTCTGTTTATAAAGAGAGTCAATTCAAGTCAAATCTAATGATTCTTTATTAAAATTGGGATAGCGATAAACTCTTTTGAATGGTCTAAGCTACATATAAAATTAGTTACACATTATGAAGCTCTTTAGAAATGGTGTACAACGTTAGGGTTTCTGTTATATGCATTAACAATATCTACTGATTATTGTTGAAGAGCTGATGTCATTAATGTAATAACCGTTTGAAGTTATAATTACAGTCAATTTCATAATCGTTTGAAGTTCGCTAGTCTGATTTAAAATAACTGTTAAGTATAATATAATTATTAATACGAATTTCTACCACTATCTACCTCTTTCTGCACATATTTGTAAAAAAGAAAAGAGGTCTCAAAGACTGGATGGCTGAACGTCTAGCTCGCAACTCGGGCAGAACAGGTGATGTACGAGTACGGTTATCGCGATCATGATACGCTCCGGACCCAATCAGCCGTGAAACATGAATAGAAACTATGTACTAGGAAGTGGACGAAATACGATGCTTGATAACGAGACTGCTTGGCTGTGGAAACCGTCGCAGCTCTTTGGATATCATCTTGATTTTCCCACAGACATTTTATATGTTAAAGCAACTTGCTACAGGCCTGCTACCGCGAACACCGAAGTTCGTAAATTTCGGGGATTTGTCTCTGTCACTCCAATGACGCCTTCGTTGGAGTGACAGAGACAAATCCCCGAAATTTACAAATTTCAGTGTTCGTGGTAGCAGGGTACAGTCTGTCAGAGGGGCTGAGGAATCCATTGATTTTTTTTGGAATATCGTCTTGTTTTTCTCACGGATATCTAGTACATTCGTACAACTCATCTGTTAAATAGATCCACCTGAGACAGATAAGGTCGAAAGTTCTGACAAACTTTCGTGAGCATTTAAAGAGGAGAGGGAATCTGGAGTAGCAATCGCATAGTCTATAGAATAGATTATGGCTCACAACAGTCTGCTATTGATTGAAACTGCCACGGGAAGACACACTATCGTTCCCGCAAGTGCGGTCATGAACCTAAATTCGTAATGGCTAATATGTATTATGGCCAGAAACCTTTATTTTTATGTGTTGGTCTGTATTGTTGTATGAATTTTATGTTAGTTGTTTTTACTATTTACCACTTGGGCCTTTTGATCTCTGAAATTTAAATAAGCTGATATTGTAATACTTATTATCACCGTATTACCCCTAAGAATTCGATTTGTTATGTTTACTAGTGTAGTTAATAAGGGCACTGTCCGACGGTCCTGTGAACGGTAAAAACTCGAACGAAAGCAATCAACGAACAGTTACAACGCAAACTGGAATCGAAAGAACATGTGATTATAAATTAACTAACTACCCTTTACCGAACAAATAAGAAGCTATATCTTGACACTCTGTGTGTAGGTGCTTTGTAATTAGAAGTAATCGCTTTAATGAGCCAGCCATAAACGTAATTGATAGTGCCGTAGCTCCACAAAAACGTACAATGTAGCAGTAGTATAGAAGTAATACTAGTTTTTCAACGGAGATGTTTTTGTTGCGCGTACTGCCGTTCATGAGTATGGCAACCGTTGAACGTATCTGGCCGTTCGATTGAATTGAAATTTATCGGTAATTCCTCGTATTCACGAGTGCCTATTACCTTGGGGTTATTATTTAGCATAACCTGTATACTTACAATTACAAATACAAATATTTTATTGCGATTCATAATGTACGTTGGGTCTTCAAGCTACTTTGTATCATTTACTATCGTTACTTTGATATTTTACAATGGAAGAGCCGTGCCTTTGAACACGAGTACCTATATCTGAATACGTAATAAGTTTCTATCAAAAAATAAATTTTGATATATGTACAACCTTTTATTGACCGACGGTAAGTACTTAGTTTTCTTTTGTCATTTCATATCGCACGCGTATTAAAGGTCAAGGTACACCGGATTCGTGTGCATGCCTAGTGTCTATTTGTCTAACGAACACAAAAGGGTTCCGTCGTCTTATTCCTGAGTTCCTGTGGCCACCTTCCGACTCCATCGTCAGACCAGCTCCCTGATATCAATATATCGCATTGTCATCCGACCGACAACATATAAATCTATACATTTTAGAGCAATCGAGAACCGGGCAGTGAATCAAAAACTTGCAAGATTTGATTACAGACAACGAGAGATGAAACGGAAAGAAGTAAACTCTTGTTAAAAGAGAAATTTACCCAGTAATTGTAAAAAAAACTATAATGGTAAGGAAATGCATCGTTTTTTTATCAATCTCTAGGTATTAATTAACAGCGATTGAACGTAGTCTCATCTCTACTAAGAAGTGACACAAAGGCCATAATTCTGGTTGGAAAACAATAGGTAGTATTATAAATTGATCTAATACGTTAATTTGAAATGCAAACTATCCTGCAATTATCAAACATTAGGTACTCATTACTGTCGTACCGTAAGATCTCCGTATCTATTTTAATTTATGTAGAATATTATTATGCAAAATTATATTTTTTCCGTATCTTGCTTCATTGAAGTCAACAGTACATAATTAGCATGAGCAGCGACGTCATTAACAAAGCGGAGAAAACATCACAACAGTTATACTCATAACTCAGGAAACTGATATAATATATCATGTCAGGTATACATACGGCTATTTTACATAATATTATATAGCATAACCGTATATCTACAGGGTGTTCCACGAGCCACTAGAACCTTGAACGGGGTGATTTAGTAGGCAATACTGAACAACTTTTAATATGGGGCCAATCACGAATTTTATATGAAAAAGGCTTTTTTTGAGATTACTGGGTTAGCTCCATAGTAAAAGTTATTCAGTTTAACCTACCAAATCACCCCGTTCAAGGTTTTCAGTGGCTCGTGGAACACCCTGTATATTGCCTGTACGTACTGGAAAAAGTTGTCCCAGTAGCATAAAAGGCGGAAATAATGATGTTTGTCAATAATACAAATAATATAAGCGTTTCTAAAAAACAGCCAACTTTGTCGCTTACCATAAGGATGAGATTACCTTATTATACGAATTCGATGTCTCAACAAAGTGGAACGTTTTTGTTAAACCGCTCATAAATACCTACAGCTGCTGGGCTTGTAGACTCCGAGATCCGAGTACAGTTGATGACGCCTCTCCATTATCAGGTTCAGACACTGCTGCAGAACAGATGATGTGTACTTTATATTCCTGAATTTTTAATTTATGGGAATACGATACTCAATTATCCAAATATCCATCCCATATCTAACTAATTGTTGGCAACGTCCCTCAACGGTCTTATTTCAAATCATACATTCTTAATTTTGGTTCACATTTGAATATTCCTAGATTTAAAGTAAAATTTACAATTTTAGTTACCTAAGTACAATGTGATACCAATCTCACATAACATTCACAACAAGTTGGTACTTATCAGGAATGGAAGATGCTTTTCAGAAATGAGAATTGTGATTGTAATTATTCTGTCATGAAAATGCTGCATTAAATCATAGCAGTGTTTCTGGCGGCGCCTATTTACAAAGGCTGCAGACGAAACCTATGACGAAACAATACGTAAATATAAAGTTTACTGCCCATAAACTTAAAAGTGAACTTTAAGGTTTATGCGCAATCAATACGGACTGGCATTCGCAATGTTATCGCGACGAAGACGCCATCGGATTAACAGAGACAGGAGACAGATGCTCCTAATATACGATTATTGACTTTGCAGAAGGCCCTCTGAGTTCAGATCGAGGGGCTACCATGACGTAAATGCAATTCAGTTCAGCTTGTCAGTTTTTGACAGTTATTCTATGGAACTGTACCGGCGACCAATGTATACAGTATTTTTTTGTTGCATCCGACATTCATCTTCAAGTGAACAAGATGTTTAACACTGGCACGTGTTTTGATCAGAAATACTCGATTCTCCTACTGGTGAGTGGATCCTATCTTAACCCTCTAATACATTCAAGTCTTTGGTTTTGAATTCCACTGACTATAATTTAGGATTCAAATTTGAAATGCATGTTTGTCTATACCTATTTATTTATTTATTTAACCTTTTAATTGCACAAGAAAACAAAATTATTGTACAAAAGGCGAACTTAATGCTAAAAAGCATTCAGAATGAGAGATTAGAGAATTTCTCTACCAGTCAACCTTCGGGAAAAGCAGATTTAAGCTGTGGACAATCCAACAAAAGCTATATCAGTTTTGAAATCATTGGACAAGTTACAATGCACAATGCACACAAGTCACACAATTTTCCCACCAACGAAAGTAGGGAAGGTGCCTACGAACAATAAAATAAATTTATCGTAGAGGTCCCCTTATTATATAACCCACCTGACCCATAAGAATAGAAGCCTTAACGGTAAAGTACTTACCTTTGATTGTTCCTCATTTTGCCCCGAGCTTTGCAACTTTGTTGTATCAGCTTTCATTAATGATTTAAGGCACAACTAGTCAATATTAATTATTAACTCCAATTTGCATTCCCCCGTCCACGTAAATGAATTATTTGCAAACCACGGGCGGCATGACTTTCAATTTTATTTATCGGACCGTCATTTTCTTTGGATGTCATTTTTTGTTGATTTGTGTACTCAACGACATCGACACATTGTTTAAACTAGAAAAAATATCAACGGAGCAGCTGAAATGGGTAACGTGTACTTACTTGCTAAGTGCTAGTGTGGAATGTAGGTAAAAATGCTTATAATACAAACAATCAGTTGCATGAAAATTAATTGCAGTTTAAATTTGTAACTAATTTTCTAATTAAACTGAACTGGAAATACAATAAAGTTATACTTAAGTAATTTTAGAATTATAACTAACGTGAGACTCAAACATATTTAAATATTTATAACACGGGTTACTCACGTAATTTAAGTCGATAATTGCTCGACATGTTTCGATCCATTTAGAGGATCCTCATCATGGAGTATCCGCGACCAAAGCCCGACGTGTACTGCGGGCTTGCGCTCTGCTAGAGCGGGTGCTGGCCGCGGGCAGCGCTGGCGGGGGCGGCGAAGGAGGAAAACTACCCTCATTGTCACTTTTGTCGAAAAGCGGGTTGCACACAACACTCACTACGTCACTAGGTAATAAGGGCACGTCTACACTGTCTACCGATGCAATACCTAAAACCGTTTTCCAACCAGGTGGCACTGACCAACCACAATCACGATTAAAATTCGGGTGGCGACTTATTTCGATGGCTTCCCGTATTTTCCGTGGCACGATGAACTTTTCTCTTGCAAGTACGGTGGTCTTATCGAACCTAATGTAGTGCGTCGAATCCGAATCCAATACGTGTTCCGTCACCGCAGAGCCCTGGCTGTCACGATTTCTCAGACATCGTATATGCTCAGATAGTCTCGTCGATATGTTCCGGCCGGTTTCCCCAATGTAGTTCATCCCGCAGGAGCAGGGAATCATGTACACTCCCGGGACGTTTAAAGGCTCCCTATCTTTTGGCGAACGTGTCCACTGTCTTAGTTGCGCATGAGGGCGGAATATCGTCTTGATGCTATACCTTCGGCGTAACAAGTGTCCGATCTTATCCGTCACCCCTTTAATGTAAGGTAAAAATAAGGATCCTCTAAATGGATCGAAACATGTCGAGCAATTATCGACTTAAATTACGTGAGTAACCCGTGTTATAAATATTTAATTATACTTAAGTACTTTCGATTTTTAAATTGTGAAAAGCTGTTAACATTTTAAACTAAATCTAACTATATTATAGTCTGCCAAGAAGATTCTAGTGATAGAAGAAGCCATCAGAGGCGCGAGAGATGGCATCTCATAATTCTGATAAACCATTTTAATTTGTCGATATAATTAAAACGATAAAGATAGTTGCTTCAAATGTTTTATTTCGATGTTGGTGGTAGCGGCCCTGATTATATGCGCAGACGCATCTCTGCATGACGCGAAGCGCGGGGCGCGAGTAGGGTTGCCATATGTCGTGATTTTTCCGGATAGGTCAGAAGTTTTCAACTTTTCCCAGGATTCCGATATAGGATTGGGCAAATCAAGTTGGTCTTATTAAAAAAAACGTTTATTAATTTCGATACCGACCGAGTTAAGGTGTAATTGGAATAGATACAATAGCTCCAAACACTAGCTTGGAATTACTTTCCAAATCAGGGTACGGCTACTGCAGGCCTAGCCAAGATGATGGCATCTGCAATCGTTTACGATAAGCGATAGTTAATAAATGTATGAGAATGACAGATAAGTCACGTGACCATTTCCATACATTATCATGGTCACGTGACTTATCGCTTATCGTATACGATAACAGAATGACATCTTGGCTAGGCCTCGGTGCTTAGACGAGTTGCCAATCGCTAACGCTTAATCGTCAATCGTAAACCAAAGGCAGCTAACTGTATTTGTCGCACTAATAAGAAAGAGCGACAGAGAGGGAAAACTACGATACGCTACTAAGCGTTAGCGATTGGCAACTTGGCTAAGCATCCTGGGTCTCGAGGAAACGAAGACGTTTTCAGCAGCCAACCCTAGAATCGGCGACGCGCGGTGTAATCGCTAATTGCGCTCGTAACTCATCTATACAGCAATTAATACAGCCAACCCGCATTTTACTAATTGCCACTGATTTTCATAAAAATCGATATTTGCAACACTTTTGTATGACAGGAAATGATATTGAGCTGTTTGTGCGAAAATGTAATCTGTTGAGCGAAGTTGAATAACCTAAATTCAATTTAATTACGAGTATTGTATAACGTTAGAGCAATGTTATCGCTGGTTTATTTGCAAGTAATTAAAAGAGTGGATATTACCAGCATTTGGAATCGTTCGATATTTTATACACTGAACTAAAGACCGAAGAGACTTCCTCACACAACGCGTCAGTATTGCGATACAGTGAGGAAATGCCGCCAGCATCCTCGGTACATACCACAAGGGCCAATCTTAGACATAATTTATGTATACAAATTGAACAGTTTTGAAAATAAAGACCTTTAAATAATTTGTATACACTAGTTTTACTTAATTACCAATTAAAGATCAATTAACTCATAATTACGACATCTCTCTAAATGGTGAAAGTTGCTCAACCTTACATCCCTGCTACTTGACCCAAAAATCACTCTGTATTACGTAATAAAATGAAAACTTTATTACGAATTACCTATAAATACGAAGTACGACACAAGTTTAAAAAACTACAAATACAAATAATTTAATACAATTTTTATAATTTGTCCGAATAAATAAGTAGCAGCAAAACACATTCCACTTTATCGCAAATAAGAGCGCTTAAACATTATATCGTATGAAAGTATTTACATGCCGATATCATCCTTACGGTAAGCCACGTGTGGGACATTTTTACTAAAAAGCTTACATAATGGTTATCTGGGTAACATATATACGTACCTCTACTCACTTTTACTGAGGCGTTTATGTCACGAAGAGTAATACATATTACATATTTATTCTTGTTATTTATTAGTGAGGTATTGTATGCTGGACTTACCCTCCTAAGTCGTGTACAACATTTCGTACTTATTCCTTTCAATAAAGATTATAAGATTATTATTATTATTCCAAAATTTATTTTGAACTTTTAGTAATAAAGAGAAAGTTTTAAATTCAAAAATTAAGCGAATGTCACTGGGTCTTAGGAGGTTAAATGAGTTAATATTCTATCAATACTATGTCAAATTTATGTACCTAAACAAAATAGTTCATTTATTAATAATTATTATATGTATAGACAACTCCAGGCGTTCGATATATATAATATATACTACAACTAAAATAGGTCTTCTTCTTGTCCTTGCCCTTAATCCCAGTTCATCTGGGGTCAGGCCTCCTTGTGCAGCGGCGCCAGGACCTTCTATCCCGGGTTGTCATTGGCGAGATGTCTTGGGCCTTTAGGTCCCTCTCAACAGTTGACCACCACGTGGCAGGTGGTCTGCCTCTTCCGTTGGGCTGTGTTTTGATGTTAAGCACAGTCTTTACAGAGTAGCTCTCTTCCCTTCTCATTACTTCTCACTCTACAACTAAAATAGGTAATTGAATAATATTATTTGACATTGCTACGGGGGTGATATCAGCCCTAGCTAGTGTCCGGCGCTGACGCCGCGCGGCCGTTACATTACAACAGGTCCGGGCAGTTTTTGCGGCGCGCGGGCAACGCTCGCCCCGCGTCCGCGCTCGCTGCCGCTGCCGCCTGTGATTTGCGTCACCATGAAAATTGCGAAATTTAAACTATTATTGGCAGAAATACCAAACATATATAAGAAGGTACATATTATTGGTGTGTTAGTTAGGTACTGTATTACAGTCACTTTCACAGCTGGCAAATAAATATTCGTTTAAATTGATAACGTATACGTTATCAATAGTCTTTACAATCACAACTGCGACAAAAGCGAATTATATTCGTGATCGGCTTGCAGAGGGCGAAAGTCACGACTTTTGACTGAGAATGTATGTATGTATATACAGGTATATAAAATTTAAGACATTAATGTAATTGTAATAGAAAACTTCACACACTTCAAACTCTTGAAAATAAACTTAAAATTTACGTAGCTTTTTATCGATTCCAGAATTAAGACGCAGGCCACTCAGGCCAGTTGACTTAGTTCAAGTACCTACATTTAAAAACGAAGCCGTTTTACATGAGTTATGATTATGGAATGGGTGTGTGTGTAGGTACCTAGTATTTGTATTTCAGAGCCTTCACGAAAAACACTGAATAGATGTGTTTTTTCTTGATAACAAAGTGAATAAAAGTAGGATTCCATTGCTATTCTGTTCACACTCTTCCTGGAGGAGTAAGAGAAGAATACCTGTCCTAAGGGTGTGTTTCAAACCAGTCAAGTACAGTTTAAACTGATCGGTCATATTATACGCGTAAGTAAGAACAAAATGGAATCCCGTACAACATAAATCTTGTGCCTTGTGGCACGCGCTAATAGTATGGTTTCTTTATCGGCATTTAATTAGAAAATAAAGTTAATGACTTAAGCACACATCTATGTTGTATTCATTATGTTATGATAGACACCCACTTTTCGACCTATAGGCTAACTAGTTTAGTATTATAGGCGCGTAAAAAGAGAGCCGATCATGCAGGAACACCGAGCGGGACCCCGGGAGAGGAGGATCGGCAAATTAATATTGTTAACAATAACTATAACAAGTAAATCATTAAATTTAATGAAATTGTTAATTATGACAAGTTATACAATTGTATGGCTTGACTAATACATGTAAATAATTGCAAGTCAAAACTTGTATTAAAGGATACGGATAAGATAAATATATAAAAAATAGTACATTACGACACAAGTGCGAAAAACATGAAATTCGAAACGAGTGTCGATGTTTTAAAACACGACCGATAGGGAGTGTCATATAATATGACATTAATCGTGGCGTTAATTTTTTCATTTAATTAGGTGTGTTCAATCCATTTTCCAAGCAATCTAGAGGCATCTTTTTTACAAGATTCTTAAGTTAAAGCGTTTTAACTCTTGCCGTGGTTGACTTCAGCCCCAAATTCCCTCGTAGTGTTTATACGATAGACTATCCGAGGGCGTACCGCGAACTTCGAAAATGGTAAGTTCGGACATCTATCTCTCCAATTACTTATAGGTAGGTAAAATTCACGATGTTGGCTGTAGGGCCTGTAGGCCTATTGCCCCAACTGGTTCATCTTACCCTAGCTCCCCCTCGTGTTCTGATTGCGGGTTGCCGTGACGCGCATCGACGTCACGCTTCCTTTATCGATGAAGGGTAATTTTATATGGCTTTTAATTACATTGCACCATTAACCGGTTAACACATACACACATACACATACACACACACACACACACACTACATACGCACATTTATATTCCGTAAGCGTATCAAAGTATAGAAGAAGGTGCGTTGACAAATGGTTCGCCTTATAGATAAATACAGAGCTCTTCATTAAAAGTTTTTATGGTAATATAATCTAACTAATTGTTTTCCGCAGTATATTAATATTACTGCTCTGGAGTCCAGAGTCTGGACACCTGCTAGGCTTCTGTATACAATTACTTAGAGCTTTGAGAAAATCCTCTACAAAAGCGTAACCAATTACTTCAATGTTTCATTCTTTGAAGTCTGCCCGCGTTATGCTCTACAAGAAGCAAACATGCCCTCTGCTACTCTTACTAGTTCTTTTGTATATGTAAGGACTGAGAGGAATCGCAAGCTTAGAATAGCGCTTTTTTAAATTATATGTCATGTTATCTGGTTAAAGATACCACATCGTCGATGGCGCTTATGGCGTTATGTTCGTAAGTTCTTTTACAAATACAACACCGTGAGACGTAAGCGCCATCGACAATGAGGTATTTTGCCGAAACATCACATTTCTGGGTCATACAGTGTTCGCGAAAACGGGCGTCTTTCCAGGACATACAAATTAGGTTTACACATCATTTTTAAAAACCAGAAGCCACCTATCGGCTTGTATTCGTCCAACAAGAAACTTAGGGTTCTAGAGCCTTTAACTTTCCTGTGGCCACAGGAAAGATCTGTAACCTAACTAGGTAATACAAAAAAATCTGTACGACTCATCTCCATATTTCCATATTATTTAAAACTAAGTTTATGTTTTAGTTTTTTTCTGCAAGTTGTTAGTTGTACGATGTATTATTGTTTGAAAAAATAAGTCCCGTCGAGCGAGTCTTGCTGGATTCTTCTCAGGTCAGTGGTATAGGGTTAGAACCGGAAGTAGAATTTAATTTATAGACTTGCTATTCTGTATGACGATTCAAAAGTGTTGTTAACTGTTGCTAATGCCTTGAATAACGTATCGTTTTACTTTGACTACTAGTATTAGCAGAAGAGGTATAAGGATAATGTATAATATTGTACATGACTACAGTAGGTAAATATTAACTATTTACAACATTAAGAGTGCCAGTCCGTTATGTTGTGTCATTTCTTATTGACACAACATAACGGACTTCTGAATAGTCTTACAGTGTCCAGAACTGAGACATCTGCCCTATCCACTAAATTAATCGCTAATAACCGTCAAACTGATACAGTTTAGCGAACTTGTTAAAGACAGACTGACAGGGAAAAGCCAACATTTCTCTCGCTAGATTTATGTCCTTTCAGACACGGCAAGAATGCTAATGCTTTCGTTTCTCGCGAACACTCCTTTTTAGGCGAATAACAACGCTATTGGAGCACGAGTGCTGGAATGTGGGGGGCGTGAAATTTTCCTCTCTAGCGCTTCGGTGGTAATGGGATGGTTTATCGTCTGTACAGGGTGCTTGGAATGTGGGAATGTTTGATTGATAGTACACAATTACTCAAAGTTGTGCAAGAATGCTTGACTTATCCTATTGTGTCACTGTAAAGCATTTTTTTCCGTGTTGTAATTTGTAGTGCAAATTACAAATGTAGGTACAAATAGCAAAAAAAAACACAAACTGGTGGAAAGAAAGTTCGCGTAGAAGAAAGATAACAGAAATTTCTCGAAAATATAGAATAAACTTGATTCAGTATTCATTCTTTTTTTTCGTATTGTACAGTCAAGTACAAAAATAAGTATCGAAAGAATCCGTTCATAAATATGTTACGACGTTCTTATTACACAGAATTAGAGTGCACTGGGATATATTTATAAACATTTTTGTGTACACCTTATTTTGTATTTGACTGTGCCTATAACATTCGCTGTACTGAATTTTGTCACAAGATTATTGTGCTTATTCTTACCTACAAAATCAATAATATGTTCTTACTTAGCTTTTTTATTTTTATGACATAAATGTGATATTACATTATTAGCTTTTTTTATGACAAAAATGTGATACTACATTATTAGCAGTGTTTAGTGTAAACATTGTAAACTCGCAGGCGCCCATGCTCGCAGCAAGCAAGTGCGACCACCCTGTGCGTGCGCGCAACTCGCAATGACTTCATCTGCCGATTTGCAAGTTAGATCTTATGAAGACGAACACCCGTTTAATGCTAATTCTTAAACCACTAATTACTCCCATAAACTCTTATCGAGATTATAGCTCGCTCGTCCGGAATTACACCTTACGTTCAAAGAACACGACCGGTTATTTCATACAGAGTGTAATGCGCTTTACGTTTTTGTGACAGTGTTATGATGACACGGGTGATGGATTGGAGTTTTTATTATTCACGAATATAAATATTTAATCGATTATTGTCTCGACTAAATTTTATCGATTCATGGTAATGGGCTCTTCAATTGTCACGCTACGATTAAGCCAGTTTTTGTTTGAAACAATGCAACATTGAAAACAATTCATACATCATTGTTCATTTTCCTTATGGCTCAGGTTTTTGTGAATTTAATGAAAGCCCATTTCGTAAGCAATAAACGCGGTGCTGGTAACTCGATTAGTGTCCGCCGTCCGTCATTTTAACTGTGACAGATGTAATAAGCGGCCAATTATTCCTAAAAAAAAACTCGGAGAAGCCCTTCCACGATTTTTTATCATCACAGCTTGTTAAATATAATTCTAGACCGTTTTCATACTATGTATAGTACATAGGCAGTAGATACGGCACCATATTTACTACAGTTACATTGCGTCAGCACACTTCAATTCGCTAAATGCCCTGTCTGCATGATAACAGTTGATACATAATAACATAAAGTAAATAAAGGTAATACCTAATCCTATTACCGCGAAATTCGCCGCCATAGAGTGTCTTCGAAACTGTTAACTATTTTGATACAAATCTTGCCCCAACTCAATAAACAAAAACATTTTGCTTCTTCGTCACTACACTCCTGGCAGAGTCGTGGCCGAGTGATAACATTAAAGTAAATAATATATGGAAATCAACAAAATAAACCATTCCACACATGGTTCACAGAATACTAGTAGTCACGTACACTACAGATGTAGCGCATAATTCTTTACACGTCGTATTTTCACGGAAATGGAGCTTTTTGCAAGTCTCTTACTTCGAAGTTGCGTCAGTCGAAAGAGAAAAATGTGAGTGGGTGAAATTATTTGATAAATTATAATTTAAAATAAATAAGATAGAATACCAGCATTGGTAATTATTATTTTTGCTTTCATACCTATATGAAATTGAATATGTCAAATGTATGTACCTAGGTACCTACTCGTACATAGTAGTGTTACTACTTAAAATACATACCTATAAAACTCAAAAAATATTTACAAGTTCAAACTAGTTGAGCTGTTCCACAAAAAAAACTTATTTGTGGGCTTATTTCTTGTCAACTGGCCAGAGGAAGCGCAAAATCGGGAGTCATGGAGATCCAGGAGAAAGGCCTTTCCCAGCAATGGGACACCAATATGGGCTAGGAGTATTTATTTCAGTAGGTCGGTACCTAGCTAGGAATGTATAGGCCTAACGAAAGTGACGAAACACGGGAAGCTTGCTGATATTTGTTATTTAAAATGGTAGGTATTAATTACTACACTCCATAATCAGGCAAAGAAAAATCTGCTTCATCATCATATTTGTATACTTATGTATGTCAGTCAGTCCACTGTGGAGTTGCTGACAGGGCCTCTATTATTGCGTTTTAGGAGGGAAAATCTGCTTAATTTAAGTAGGTACCTACATTAAAATAGAATAAACTGCCGTTCAACTACCGAGCAGGCAATAATCATATGGCTCTTGAAAACTACAATACGCGGCATCATAAACCATGGTGGATCGTTTCGTTCGGTGTCTGTGATGGCGTGTCGCCCTTGCAGTCGCCGCCGTTTTTCCGCTCCGCGCCGGTCGCGAAAACGCGCCTGCGCCGCTGCGCCAGCGCAGTGCGCACCCGCTCCCGTTTGAGTCGAACCAGCGCTCGACCAGTCAAAAACAAATGATTCTTTATTCAAGTAGACGTGGCAACAATTACTTTTAATCGTCATAAAGATTAAACCATAAAACGACTTTCGGTTATAAAAATATGCGGGTCAGTAACTTTTTTATGTCACCCGTTGACATGGTTACCTTAAAATCACAGTTTAATGGCAAATTTCAATACAAAAAATAAATATTCAAATTAATAAGACTTCGATTTTTTTGACATAGCGTTTCCAAAAAAACTTTCTCTCGTGATAGTGTTAATAATCATTTAAATACAGTAAACCTACCGTCTTCTGCGTATAAGTAGTCCATATTTTAAAGACAAACGGGTCTTAATCGCGTAAACTTACGTTTAATTATATCCTATAGGATATTTCTTTACAGTCTGCCTGCGGACACGGGTGTAACGTCATGCCCGAAACGTCAGGATATAATTAAACGTAAGTTTACGCGATTAAGACAACTTTGTCATTATAAAATATGAGTAATAATCGCGAAAGTTTAAATGCGTACAGTCCAGTCCTTCAATTCTAGTCCACAAATTCAACTCGTTAGTCATTCTCCGGGAACCGAGATCAACAGCAATCTTCTTTTTGATTGTCTAAGCTTTGCCCCCAAACACACATTATCAAAGCAAAGGCCAGTCAGTAGCCATAAAGAGCACATTTAGCCTCAGAACGTAGTCAGTACACTATTTAATAGAATAATTACTCCGAACCAAAGATATAGGTATTATATTCAATTTACACAATTGTTTTGATTATTTTGGCCTTTTTTACAGAGCCGGGTGTTAGAAATAGATCTTCAGATTCTGTTACAGTCGGAGCTCTTCACACTTTGTCGTAATGTTTAAAAATGCCAAGCTACGTTATCGATGTAGTCGATATACCTAGAGTTGTACGAGTATATAGTATGGAGTCACTTGTTCGAGCTGGTTTCGGTTTTCCCACTACGATAGCCTTATTGATGTTAAAAATGCTAAAGCATTATGCTTTCACACTTAAACTAAACGAACCAATTTTCATGATTTTTGGGCTGGAAATAGTAAGACACAAGTTTTTTTCTGGAAAACTTTTCCGCATAGTCCCACGGAGTAGCCTTAAAAGAAGTCTACGCTGACGAAGGCTAGTTAGCTAGTAGATATACTATATACCTATAGTTATAGTTGTAATCATTTCAGTAGCGTGCTTGGACATTGGCTGCCTTGGCACTGGCTTGCCCGTACAGTTAGGAACAAAACCCCAAACTTAATTGCGCGGTATCATCGCATACTAAAATGCCCTTTCGGTTTTTACACTCCCTTTAATAACATAATCGAGCGGTGCGGACGCGGCTCGCCGTTTTTGTGGAGACATCTGCAAATGCCTTCACTGCGGAAAGACCTATATATGTGTGGATAATTAAGACATAAAACTAATAGGCCATCGATTAGTATAGTGTTCAAATATTGCTGATAATAATACACATTCAAATGGAACACGTAGCTATCTAGTTACTTAAAACGTTTGCAGGTTTAAGTTATTCCAGTGCCAACCACAAGTTTCTGTCACAAAGTACGTATAAAGTCTAACCATAGCTAATAAAACGAGTAACTGGAAATCGTCTTTAACGTTTATGACTATTATTTATTTCTTTATTTACATGGGTTACAAATTATGGTCTTATACACCTAGCTTCATAATAGTACATTACGGCCTTAGGAAAATACATTTATAAATACACCATCAGATCACAGGTAATTGTGGCCCGAACTGAATGTGAAGAACCTCGGTTTTCCTTTAGCTTGCCTTCCCATATGCTTTAATAGTTATTTATTATACAAGGGGGCAAAGTTGTTGTTTAACTGTCGTGCCAATATTGAGACCTGAGCTAGCGAAAGATTCCAAAATTGAGCCACGAGCGTAGCGAGTGGTTCAAAAACTGGAAGACTGCAACTGGAGAGTTGAACAAACTTTGCCGCCAAGTGTAATACAACTTTTTTCCCCTCACTATCGCGAGGAAATATGATTACAAATCTCATCCAAATGTAAATTAACTTAAAGAAACTATTTAAAACTCAATGTCGGAACGTATCGTAGAATAGAGTTACTTCTGGAACTTAAATATAGCCAATGGCTTACAAAGACACCCATGAGAAAGACCAATTAGACATGTGAGCTCCGATTGCGCATGTTTACTACGGTCATACAGATCCGCTTATACTAGGCAGTAGGGGGCTATAGGAATTAGAGCAATGTCAAATTACTTTATTCACAAGTGTGTAAAAAGCGTTTTTACCCACTCGTATTAAACGAAAACCGGCCAAGTGCGAGTCGGACTCGCGCGCAAAGGGTTCCGTACCATTATCAATTTATTATTAAAAAATGCAGTTAAATCAACCTACCTCAAAAACTATAGGAGATAATTTAATCAAACCAAAAATCGTTGATAGAGTTTATTAATGTACATAACATATATTTTTTTTAGAATTTTATATCGCGTAGTTTAAAAAATAGAGGGGGGGGGGCACATTTTTCAAACTTTGAGAGCTGATATCTCGAAAACGATTTGCTTAAATAAAAATGAGATTTATAAACCTTCATATCATTTTCAAAGACCTTTCTATTAATACCCCACACGCTTATATATTACAACAAAAAACATTTTTCTATCCCTCAGTTACATGTATGGAGGGCCCCCACCCCAATGGTTTTTTTTACAATTTAGTATCATAATCCTGTAGCGGTTCATACAACACATATCCTTACCAAATTTCGTTACTGTAGCATTTATAGTTTCCGAGTAAATCGGCTGTGACAGACGGACAGACGGACAGACGGACAGACGGACAGGACGAATCTATAAGGGTTCCGTTTTGCCATTTTGGCTACGGAACCCTAATAAACGAGCGCTTTACGAGCTAGTGAGGGGAAAATGCTATTATATTTTCATATATAAGTATTCATATGTTAACTGTAGACTTGTAGAGGTTGTATAACATTCATTCAATGATCTATGCAGTGTTTGTTTTCGAATGAATTCTATATTTCAATAAAAGGCAGCGGCAGCAGCAGAGGCGGCTGAGAAAATGTATGGTGGGAAAATGCAGTGGTCTTGGGGCCTAATATTCTTTCGGTCTTTTCGGCGACGTGACCTTAGATGCGTGGGGTCCTAGCGTTCTGAGTCTCTTCAAAGACCTACGAGTATTTAAGAGACTCGGAACCGCCACGGGAGACACAAGAGCTGGCAGCTTCGTCGCTCAAAGCCTTAGCCTAGGAACCTAGCGAGGAAATACTGCCAGCGTCCTAGGTTAGGATGCCGCAGGCGTCTGTTTAAGATTTATTTTCGTGTTTATCTAGCTAAATTTAGTTATACTTATAAATTTGTGTTGCGTTGTCTGTACGTAGTTGTAGTTTAGTTTCTTTTATTTAATTATAATAAATAAATGAAAAATAGCAATTTGTACGAGTATCAGTCCCTTTGATGCTTGGACCTCAATGTCCCGCTCGCACAAAAGCGGAACAAAATATAATAGGTGAGGGTTTCTTCCTCAAGGCTATACGCCTAAGTTCTTGTTCCAACCACATTAATAAGAGCTTTTTTGAAAAACAAATATAAATTGCTTACAGAAATTAGGCTGCTATTAGGTATCCTCGTTTCTTTAAGTATAGCTAAAGTCCATTCTGGATATAGTTATTCTTCTAAAACTAAAATATATACGTACTCGTATAACAAAAATGAGTATAATTTTATTAAAATGTCCTTTTTCCTTTATACTATGACTATGTTTTTATTGAATATTGTTTTACCCTCAAAACGCAACCCCCGGGGTTGACGGGCCGAGTTCGGTATCAAAGCACTCAAATCAAATTATCAACCCTTCGGCGTAATGTGTGTCTTTAGGCCGCAAACCGGCACAAGTGCCCATTTGGGGCTAATTCCACAACTTGGCGGATAATTCGGTGGTTGGGTGCCTTCATTCACCCAACATCGCGACATACCTGTAGTAGGCTACGCGGACTATAATTATATATAGGTACTTACATATCTATGTGAAAGAAGAATTGTGGTAGCAACATAAGATTAGAGTAAAGCGAAAATGATAAACACACCTACTTCTTCTCGGCCTGTTACAATTCTAATAGAGACAATAAGTTACGATTATTCAAGTATTATTTTATTCCACTTTGAGTACTTACTTGTGTCTCGTCTACACAGGTGTCATCAATTTAGGGCACCTATAATTATGTGCAAGTAAGACAGTCCTACAAGGACTTCAAGAGTAAATCACCGGCGTAACAGGTACCGCCCATTAATCTTATATATTTTATAAATATCCACTCCTCAATTAAATATAGTGTTAATAACTTAATTCCGCTGGGAACGGGAGCGAAGCCACCAATTAAACTACTATTTAACAAATTCTACATCTTCGTTAATACTGTTCTGTGCGGCAAAAAGCCGCGAATCGGCGGCCATATTGGACGGCCATTTTGTTTGCCGTAATTGCGCGAGATGGCGGCGGCAAAAAGCCGGGAAAGTGTTAATCGGTCCAGATTCGCGTTAACGAAGTGTGATTGCGCGTAATTACGCGTCCCGGCTGCGGCGCGGGCGCATGCGCGCCGCGGGAACTGATAGCTACTATCGCTAATCCATAAATGTAGCCAAGCATTTGATATAGTTCAGGTTCAATTCACAGGTTTTCCAGTAGAAGGTAGTATCAAAACTAAATCTAGTAATAGCTAGTCCTACGTAGGATGCCTTGAACTGGCTTTTGTAAGAGGTAAACATAATTACAGGTATGTAAATATTGTAACATTACATGATCCTGGTGTCTTTGCCACCAACCTTGGGCACCGTTGAGCATGGATATTATTTAACTAATTGTGCTTCCTTCCTACGCTTAATTGTCAGTGTCAGCACTCGTACCTACACTACCTATTTCATCAGCTACTAACCCAAAGTGGATCTCGATCGAGCTTTATTGTTACGTCCCATCGGCGGCAAAAAAGTCTGCCAAAACTGTCAAACGAAATCATATTTTTTGTCCCTCTCATCAGAACCTCTTCATAA
Organism: Thaumatotibia leucotreta; assembly: GCA_025490895.1. Classification (NCBI taxonomy): domain Eukaryota; kingdom Metazoa; phylum Arthropoda; class Insecta; order Lepidoptera; family Tortricidae; genus Thaumatotibia; species Thaumatotibia leucotreta. The sequence continues at coordinate 49,691 of JALPQI010001434.1, read as the reverse complement.
GTCGAACAGACGTTCTGTCACCCGAGAATTTCACAAATCGACCGTCTCGTCTCACAAATACATAAATAAACCATACATCGGGAATTATGACCATAAAAGGCGTATATCTTGTTCGAGAGTCATATTTAAGGCCGGTGCGCGTGCGTTTGTCGGCGCGCGTCGCAAAAACTGCGCATGTCAAGTGCACCGCCGCGGTCCAAAAAGTCGCATCTTAGTATAAAACTAATATGGACTCCGGTCTTTTAAAACCATGGAATAGGCCAGAGACTACCTTCTACAGACTCCGCATTGTAACGCGCAACCAAATTTCAATTTAAAAATAGCTGTAAATTTTTATTCATAATCTAAAGTGAAATGCGCAATTACAACAGATTATCGTGGTAGTGCGCATTTCACAGCTGAACAAGTAGATTATCTTATGAGCTCCATCTTTTTAAAGCTGGAAAACTCTTCATTCCGTCCCGATACCAGCCATTTGTAAGGCAGACAGGCCGCGGAAATCTGAGGGTTGTATGCGTAACACCTAGTGGCCAGAATTCCACTTTTGTGTGAGTTTTTCGCTTAAGTCCCTTCGAAATTAAATACCAATATAAATGCAGCAAAGGATTAATTTACCTGATAAGTCTTAGGATGAACCTACAATCAATTCTGAAATTAACTTTCAGTAATGTGAACCTTTTTATTTTTAATCATGTCACGTTACCGTTGCCGCTAACCATAAATTACAGCATTGCAGCTAGAAAGCTTAGACGGATAATTCATATAAAAATATAATTTCGTAATTATGGTTACCGACTAACGTTTCTCAAAAGCTCATAGATATGATCCATCTAATAAGTAGGCCATCCGTGGCTGCTGCCGACGCCGCCTCTGTAAGCGATCTAATGCGTGCGATCGCGGGATGTATCCTTACGGCATGTGCTTTTTGCGCACTAAGAAATATCTAGATTTAATTACTTGTTCCTTTTTAAGGAGAGTTAGACTGCACGAACATGGTCTTCTAAGCAGCCTCGGTGTGCCCATATCTAAACTATTATAAACACTTAGTTAAGGTAACTAAGATAGATAGGTACTGAGCTTGACTAAGATCAACTTGCACAATCCAGGGCTAGACCGGTATTTACCACAAGAATAAAAGGGGTTAGTTGTGATAAAAATGTTAAGCTAAGTACTATAGGTACCTATAGTCGCAACGGTCAGGCCAGTCTAAGAATAAGTTGTCTAATGAAAGCCAGTGTTCCAGCAGTTACGATATATTAACACGTCCTCTGTCCCGACCTGAGAGAGTTGAACCATCTTTTTTAGAGTTAATTTCTTGTCGGTGGTACAATCCGAAAAAACTAAATTAAATATCACCAGGCTTTTTTTTCTATTGCTAACTTATTCACAGTTTTTCAAAGCAGTTTCTACTTTCCCTTCATCTTCCACGCTTGCCCCCAATTTTCCTGACTGAATGACGTTAAAAATTTGTCAATCTCTGGTCATTAAACGATAGCAGGGTGTCAACTTCTAGACGTATATCGAGCATCAAGAACCAACTAAGAAAACCAATAAACTGCATTTCTGTATAAAACGCCCGCATAAATCGAACCATTTGTTCTGTCTTAATTCCTCGTATTTCACCCGGGTATAATTTCGGCCATTGTATCACTATCAATCGATTTGAACAAAAACGGCGGTTTGATTTCAATCTCACGATTTATTCCACACCTCGGCCGCGCCCAGGCGTCACACTAACCACCTTATAACCACCTCTGTTCGGACATCTTGATACAGAGCTTTTGAGGGCGCCGATACACGCCAGTTTGACCCTTTTGTGAAGGGGTTAAGAGCCAGTTTTGGGAAGCGCTGGAAGAATTGTGTCCGTATTCGACGATGTCTTTTGTTTTGAAAGTGCAGCAAATGGTGTATTGTTTTTGGAGTGCGCGAAGTGGGTTTTGTTTGATGTTTGTGAAGTTGAATGCTCATATTGTGTATGTTGTATTGTCAGGACTAAGTTAGTGCTAGTATTTATGTCGGCTATAAAACGGATGTACGGATTACGGATTAACCACTGGCTGCTTAGGTATGGTACCTATATGATTATTGAAATATTAGTACAGATTTACAGTTACGTAGGTATTTGCCAATAAGGGTTGAATTGGAAACTTTAGATTATTTGAAAGAAGAAAAATATTTTGAAGAGCTCAACAATGCAGGTGTCTTTGTAGATCACCCGAGGTAGAGGTAAGACCAAAATTAGAAATTAAATTCTCTCTGTCTGCGTTATTTTCGTTTCCAAAACTATAGATAATAATCGAGCGTCTACAGGTGAGAGTACTGTTATATGTATATTTTCAGAGATTCAAAAAAGTTTTCCTTCATTCGAGTGATCGGAACAACTTTAAAAGCAGAATAAGGCGCCGAGTTCCCTTCGGCAATTAAAGACGAGAGATCCCATAACATTTGAATATGGGTGTTTAATTTACGCAAATAAAGGTGTTATGGCCGAGAGTGGAGCCCTGAGGCAGCCTGGCTGCCGCGCAGCGCACTCGCGGGTATATGCGGCGGAGTAGGCCGATTCAAACGAAATATAATATAATACTTATGACCAACTTTTACAATGGGGACAAAGTCGAAATCGCGAAAAAAAAATCAGCTGTTTCATACATTTCGGCCGGCGTAATGCCGCCAATTTGTATGAAATAGCTGATTTTTTTTTCGCGATTTCGAGTTTGTCCCCATAGTAAAAGTTGGTGAGTATGACCTACACATTCACTACGTAGAATTTGAACGGTCGAAAAAAAAACACCCTGTATTAGATAGTGCTTTGTAACTTACTGTCACTCCGATTACGCTTTTATCAACAGAATGGTCTGCCTCAGTCATTTTCATATTACAAAGCTCTATCAAATACATATAAGTACTCGCAAAGTGAACATATTTGGCTTGGCACCGACTTCTAAGAAATCTGTAGGGTACCTAGCCATAATGTTTTATTTCAATGAATAGGGTAAAAGGTTTAAAGGTTTGGGTAGGAAATCCTAAGAAGTAGGAACCAAAATTATTTTTAACTTTTTAGTTCGGGCGAATTTTTGAAGGCGGTTTTATTTTTATTTTTAAAATATTTTATTTTTTGCTTTTTAGTAGTGTAAATATAAAATCGTTATTCAGTATGCTCTATATACTTATAATTAGAATGTACTGCACTGTAGTAGGCCATAAAACCTGAACTGGCGAACTTATATGAATACAAAAACAATTTCAAAGGTAACAGACTTAGCATGCCAATATTATTTAAAGAATCACTAACCGCTAACCGACATGTCATAACTACTAAGCAAACACTTGAATAGGTCTCGAAAATGTATGACATTTGTTATTTATACAAAGAATGATCCTCCAACCCCTAATCGTTAAGGAGTTATTCCTTTCCTCATCAGATCACCAACATGAGACTATGACCACCTAAAGGCAAATACTCGAATAGCCTCCAAAATATATGAAATATGTTATATTTAAAGAATTATCCCCCAACTCCTAATCTCCAAGGAGTTGTACCTTACATCATCAGCTCACCAACATGAAAGGATGACCACCTAAAGGCAAATACTCAAATAGCTTCCAAAATACACGAAATATGTTATACTTAAAGAATTATCCCCCAACTCCTAATTGCTAAAGAGTTGTACCTTCCATCATCAGATCACCAACTTAAGATGTTCATGACTAGATGCAAATACTTGATTAGTCTTCGAAAATAAATGAAAAATGTCATGTGTGCCTACAACATTTGAAGAGTTCCCTCGATTTCTCCAGGATCCCATCATCAGATCTGGATTCGGTGACAAAGGGACCAACTAGAAGGTATACCCTTTCAAACAAAAAAAGAATATTTGAAATCGGTCCACGCGTCTTCGAGTAATCGGGGAACATACATAAAAAAAAAAAAAAAGATTTCGACGAATTGTTAACCTCCTCCTTTTTGAAGTCGGTTAAAAATGATAATTACTTACCAAAATAAGTAGACTCATTTTAGGGTCATGAACCTGAATGACGAAAAGTGGAGTCCAATTTGTAAATTTTTGTGGATAGATATCCTAGAAAACTCAGTCAGAGGAATCGGCAATCTAATCTAGGGCTCACGGTACACGTGTAAACCGCCAAACCGGATACCCGTGTTCTTAAGCCCGACGGTACTAAGAACCCGAATTACACGAACCCGCCGGGTACCCGTGTCCGTGTCCAATACACGGATACCGTTTACACGAAACGGCGTGCTACCCGGGTACCCGGGTACTTAAGACCGAACCGAACGGCCACCACCACGACCACGCGACCACGGGTGTAACGTCATGCCCGAAACGTCAGGATATAATTAAACGTAAGTTTACGCGATTAAGACCCGTTTGTCTTTAAAATACGAACCGAACGGGTTCGAAATAATTTGAGCAAATGCAAATAAGGTATATTATTGAATGTAACCTGCAGCTTCGTTCGACACTACAAAACAAACTTGTTCAGGAAAGGTCAGCCGACACACCATTTTTTTTGTTTTTATAAATTTCGACTCTATCTGTTACGCAATAAGGTCTATTTGATACAATTCCTTGCTTATCTATCCATTTGTACTATAGCTCTTAAGTCTCACGACCCATCCTTCGGTACAAAACTTTACCCTTAAAAAGCAGACTTTCTATGCATACACGGCTTCTCGTCAAGGACGTCCCCGAACCCGCGGGTAATTAAGGTCCGTGTAAATAATACCCGTGTACCCGTGTACCCGTGCAGACGGGTATTATTTACACGGACTTTAATTACCCGTGTAAATCGAGCCAGAAACCCGTGTACGTGTAACACGAACACGGGTATGAGAAACGGTGACACGAAACCCGGACACGACCGCGAGCCCTAATCTAATCCAATCGGGAAGAAGAGGCGGCAGAAAGAGGAAGCTGGTTCGAATCCCGTATCCCGTGACAACCAGAGTCTTTCGCAGTTATTTTTTTCTATGGTAAGCACATCTATTACAACATTATGGGGCTATCCTAGAAAACCTCGGGTGGTTCAGGGACTATTTTCGCATTTTATAGCAAGTGGCTTTTGTAGATAAAGCAAAGTATCCGTAGCTTAGAATAAATAAGCTGGATTCGAACCCAAATTCACTATCAACTAGTCGCGCCAAAGTCGTCATTACTTATGAATATGATACATAGCTTCTGAAGTCCACTATAATCATAGTAAAAAATCATGAAAAGCTTTAAATATTTGGAATATTTTTTGACACAGTTAGAACGAGTCCTAAACGAAAAATCATAAAACGTGAAACTTTGTTTTTGCATTTAGTAACGATCCGATTGCAGACGTGAGGTCAACTTAGGAATAGTGAGTAATCGAGTCAATTCATCAGTAAGAAATATGAAAACCTAGCTACCTCACCTGGGTTAGGATTTAGGATAGCTTGAAAAACCTCACCTCGCCTTAAAGCGCCTTGGCGATGGCGGCAGACTGTGGGGTTTTAGTTGATAAACCAGTTCATCATTCATTCATTGACCGTGTATAAAATACGTACTTCCCCACGAACAAAATCTTGCTAAGCTGTAGGGATATGTGAATGCACTAGTTCCTCCTAATGTGCATATCGTGCATGCCTTATCAGACTGGACCTTTCAAAATATTCTAGCTTCGGTCTAGTAAAAAGCAGTCGACATTGTATTGTTATCAGCAGGTGCTGGTACATCTGCCGGCCTAATATGAAATCATTTAATAAGCACTAAGCGAAGTGTCAGTCGGGGAGCACAACTACCAGCGCATCACAGTTTATTGCAATCGCAATGATGTCACACTTTTATTGTCACATGCGTCAAACGTCTGATTGCAATCAGACATTTGATGATTTCAGACTTAAGAGCTGGAAATAACACAAATTTCAATAATTGAAACCTTTAAATGAGCAATTCTTGTATAAATATTGATGTATTATGTCAAATCAGTAGGCTTATCCAGTCTTCTACTATATTAATAAAAGACGGACGGATGGTCTATCTTGCGGCGACATACTGTCATACCAATCGTGTCTACTCAAGTGTTGTGTTCCTGCCGGTAAGTATACCGAAGAGCTCAAATATGATAATTCATAGGCTACGCTCTTTCCATCCGGAGGGCCATATGCTTTTTTAAAGGTATAAGTAACAATTCTGGTGTCTTATCGTAGTAGTGTGGTGTGGTGTCTAACCGTCGCAAACCCCCGCATTAAGGTGCGACCGTACCATTGCTCAAAAATCGGTGACGGTACGAAATTGAGGTGACGTGACGTATTCGAAACATTTTTGCCGCATGTTTCCCGCACCGCTGCTTAAAATACGCAAAATATTTTTATCTAAGTGGATAATTATCGAGAATAGCCACATCAACATGTATACGTGACATCTGACATTTATGACATGACATAATGACTGATATGACTGCGATTCCGTACTGTCACCGTCTTTGAGCAGTGGTCTGGCTGGGGGACATGCTACAAAAACGTTACGGATACAAAGCGTCACTGCGATTCCGTACCATCGCCGTTTTTTGAGCATTGGTGCGGGTCGTACCTTAATACTGCCACTTCCACTTGTCAACTTGTTCAGTTTGCAGAAAAATCTAATCAAATTCATTTACGATCATATAAATGAGTGCAATGATGAGGGTAACGACCCACGTCTTGAGCACATACGAGTATAGGCCATTAAATGTTCAGCGGTCCTACTGCGAACTACGAAATCCGCAAATTTCGGGGATGGATTTTTAAAAAATTATCTCTAATACTATAATAATACTATAATGTTGCCTTCGTTAGAGTGACAGAGACAAATCCCCGAAATTTACGAACTTCGGTGTTCGCGGTAGCAGACCAGGAGCCAGAACCAAGAGAAATGGCGTGCTCTAGTGTCGGAGGCCGAGACTCACTCTGGCTGGAATACTACTCCCGTCTAGTAAGTAAATGTTTAGTTCTCCAAGCACATTTTCTGTGAGTACAACAGTGTTCGTAGCGAGTGGGGGTGTGTCCGTCGTATATCGATTTCGTAACGAAGGAGGTAACAAAAGGTGTGGGTGCGCGCCGCGGGCGCCGCGGACGCGTTGCCACCAACTGCGACGGTTTCTGCTGCGAACCAGTCTATCGTGGACTCGAAGCATAGTCCACCGTGAATCCTAGACATAGGAGACTATGTCACAGTAACGCTGTAAAACAGAAATTTCTTATTAGCCGTTATGTCGACATAGAGTGACCAAGGGTTGCAATTGGTTGAGGGTAGGTTACGTAACAAACGACAATATAAATCCATAGTATGCTACGATACGAAAATATAAAAGCCCAAATGCATATAAATCACTGGATTCGGAAAGACTTTAATTCAATTTATGCATTTTAATAGTTTTATCGCGTTAATATAATATCACGTAATCAGAAGTCGAATGGCAGCATAAATCTGACTATAGACTGTTACGTCCTCGACAATCGAGCTGAAGTGTACCAACCGCTGCGATGAAGTTGGTTCAAGTAGATGTAACGTAGCTTAGAGATGTAGACACCACGTGTACCAACGCAAAACGATTATTTAGAACAGACTATAACTAAATTTTTGAGAGAGAATCCTAACATTGCTGATATCTGCAATTAACTTCTTTGCAGTTAGGCCTTATGGTCTTCAATGCACATAGGTAATCATATATATTTTAATGTCTATTGATAATCCAAAGGACATGCTTTTGCCCAGTAGTGGGACACTATAGTAGGCTAGGGGAACAATTATCAAACCCGGTTCCATCCCCATGGTTCACACCCGGCTGCATATCGCCCGTGCTCAGTTCGCGATTGGAATACCAGCCCAGTATTTATCGCAGCTGAGATAAGAGAACGACTTTATTAGCGAATCATTTGGGGCCGGGAACCGCTTATTAGCCTGCCGGGGAACTTGAGATATGCAGTGTTACTGCAGTTTGAACTCTTCATCAATCCTGACAACTTTATCCGTATGACAAATAGTACGGGAAAGTTGAATGTGTCTTGAGTTTATTTGAAAAAAAATCAAATTCCAATAGAATGTGATGTTAATTAGCGGTTCCATTTGCACAATAGATATTAAAAAAAAATGGAGGACGTGGGTTCAAATACCACCACCGGCATTGGTAAACATTACTTAAAAATATGGCACCACAAAGAGGCAAATAAGGCGATTCACTCTTAGTACGGCACTACTGAGGCTTTACAAAAACATTTTGCCCTTTACACCGTCCCAGGGTAAGTTACTTCTAAGGTTATTCGGTTTTACAACAGCATTTTAACTCTTTAATATGCTGGTGTAAAATGCTGTAAGATTAAAATTGGTATTAAAGAAGACCGCACTACAATAACAGTAAGAGCAATTCGACATTTACCAACCTTACACTAAGAACATCGAAAACATAGTCTTAGGATACTTGTAAGATCAAATTTTGCTAGTTGGGTTCAGTATGCTATTTCTTTGGTATACGACATCTAATATTTAAACTCACAGACTAATCGTTGCGTTAGAATCGTTTGAATAAATGTGGTAGGTGGAAGGAATAACTATAGGAATTACGGCTGCTGGCAATAAAATTTTGGTTCCATTTTTTTCTATAACGACAATACTTGTTACATCTTAGAATAAGTAACTGTTGAGTGTGAAAGTCACGTGTCCACTCGGCCGGGTTCAGCGGGTGACCCCCGGGGTCCGGGCGGGGGGCGGGGCGGCCCAGTAATTAATGGACCCCTAATTGCCGATTGAGTCGGTTTGACGGTCACTATTGATTAACTGTTATTATGGCACTGTTGTTCTGCGTTTGATTTGTGACGTGTAATTAGGAGGGAGGCCCGGACTATCCGAGGCACCTCGCAATAATGACACAAGCTGAATACGTGGAAAGCGAAAGCAGGGGCAAAGACATTGTCTAAATAATACCTAATAATTCGGTGAAAACCAATCGAATTCAAGATGTAGGTAATCGGACGTTTAATCAAATGATATTTCAATGCCTAGTTACAATAGTTTTGTTTAGATTGGAGTTGCGAATAGGGAGCTAATGACAATACCTCATACTCTGAGCACTCTGGTAGTGCATACACTACTAATACTAACAGAAAGTCTCAAATAGGGATCCGTATTCCGTAGAGTGCATAACGTAGTATCTACAAGTATTTTATATTTCTCACCGAATTTACTCACTTCCTTCAAAATAATTTTACTTGACAATCCTTAAGGGTTTCTTTATTAGCATAGAATAAGGAAAAATCTCGTCACTAACACTCCCTAATCTTTTTCGAGTCTATAAATTGATCTCATCCACTGTTATGAACCCATAACGCGTAGCAATCTGCGAAAGATTCGGCGCCAGACAGGACATTGGTATTCCGACCGCGGGGGAAGTTTTTCAGCCTTCTTTGAGTATAAAATATTTGGACTTAATAAATCAGAATTAAAAAAAAACTATTTTACGAGAGGTATTTTTTTAATTTTTTTCCACAATTTTTAATTTTGTAAATAATCAATGAATGTAAAGAACGCCATTAATATTAAAAACGACATGGTACACCTGATGCACTGCGAATTTTGCGTCAAGCTTATAAGCGCGGAATTACGGTGGTGAACGAAAATATAATTTAGACACTGGTTTGTTAAAATCGATTTATTAAACAACAAAAGCGTACCTACTTCAGATTGTTGTGTCTCTTGAAATGTAGTACATTAACCATGACTAACGTACAATTTACCATTAGCATAATGTGATCATTTTTAAAATATTCAAAAAATTTTAAAAATTGTTTCGAACTAGACGAACTCCACTGCATCGGGGCTCGTAAATATGTGCCCACCGCAGCCAGATACGCTTAGGTAGAGCGGTAGAGAAGATGAACATGGTATCATCACCTGTTTCAGCGACTTATAGACTCCCCAATTTTAGAATTCGTAGATTCATCGAAGTGTTATATTCGGTAAACTAGAGAAACCAGTTATCGTCGATTTTGGCCGATCATACAGTGTGTGTCAGTCAGTAGCGAAGCTTCAATGGGCAAATCGAAAAGAAATTTCGTCTGGGATCTAAAAGAATACTCAACGGTCGCAACTATGGTTAGCTGGTGGAGTAACATAGATGAAACTTCTATCGCTAAGTAAGGCATCAAGTGATCTTGATGACCATGATGAAGTGATCCGAATCTCATTCATGAGTCTCTTCATAATTGGTAAAAGTGGGACCATGACAAACCTATTGATAAACTAAACAAAACATATCTTACTGGTTCAACTCTGTATTTTATTCTTCAGACATAATTAAACATACATTATATAAAACTAAAATATACAAATTACAAAACTAAAACTTACCTAAAATAACCCACATTTACCATTTTATTCTTAATGTTTTTGTCTCACCTCACTGAACCCTTATGGGTGTTTTGCCTGAAATAAAACTTTTTTTTTTACATTTCGTCTGTGCCATGATCAAGCTGAGAATCCGATGAGTCTTCGTGGTAAATGAGGCATCAGGCTTGATGAAGAGATCCGGATCGAGGGCCAATTGGCGGAGCGCCGGCGCTCACTTGACCCGGGCACGACACTTGAGACAAGTGTCGCTTCTAGCGCTTTGTATCATTGGGACTTCCTGTCACAATTATTACAACCACTTTAAGAAGATATAATAATATATAATTACAATGATAAATTTCTACACATCATTAAGGTCTTCGCACACTATAACAACTCCACGCCAACGCGACAACAACTCTATACTCACACTCACGACGAGTAGTCAACTAGTTGATCCACCCAACGGTCACTAGCGGACAACGCGGTGTCAACGAGTGGGCAATGAAAATGGTTACTCGATACACGTCAGTCGCAAACGCATAGTCGTTGCCTGGACAACGTGTGGTCGTTGCGTGATAAACGGGTTGACCTTTAGTGTACGATGCGTAGGCCACACGTGGTACACTATTTTGATACATTTTTTTGAAATTAAACCTTGAACGTATGACACAGGGTTTCAATTTCAATGATTCGACTTGAGTCGAGTGGGTGTGGAGTTGATATAGTGTGCGAAGACCTTAATGGGCATGCAGTTTTTCCAGCGTTTCTAAACCGAATTCCGACTACTCGTTTGCCTCCTCTGACATAAAAAATATGCTTCAAAGGTGCCCTGGTACAGTGGGTAAAATCCATCAACTACTCTTGGACAACTTATTGATTTCTTAGAAACTATAGATACCAATTGACATTATCTGTGCTGACTCTATCTACATATTTCCACACTGTAGGTACTACCTGAATAATATTTCTAAAGTCGAATTTCAACTATTTTTTGTCAGATAGAAACAAACTGGGCTAACAATTAGCACTTTAAAGCAATGAGGCCTTTTGAGAGGTATGCAATTACTGAATCTGTGTACAGAACGATTATCAAAGTTTTTACAATCAGGCCAGAATTCGGGACAAATGTTTCCAAATGCAATCCGTTTCAGGAAATCCTGCGTTTGCCGCCACAATGGCACGTAAACTTCGTTACCTTCCCCTGCATACTACATACACACAGAGACAGACGGATTCGGTACTCCATCGCGGGGCAAATAAGTCCAAATGCGCAATAATCCTTTCGCTAAGTTAAGCGAATCATTCCGCCGCCGGCCGCCGCGGGCACGGAAAAATGGAGTTAGGAGTAGGGTTGGCAATGGCATCCTCATATTCATTTATGTGGGCATATGCTGCATAGAGAGCATAATCCAGAGATTTTACTACGCTAGTGTTACAATATGTTAATAGTTTACGGAATAGATGCAGTACAAATTCGTATTTTAACGGAAATGTTCAAAATCATATTACTGTCACAATGAGCTTCGATATCCATCGCACTGACGTTGATTGAGACAGAAGGATAGGGCATTTACGTGAAAACACGAAGAAAAAAGATTATGCACATGGCACATCTGTAGACAAGAAATGAAAATATCATATAGGAACGAACGCGAAATATACTTAGGTACGTAATGGTATTTTTTACGTAGACTATTTATTTGAAATCATAGTAGAGAGGTATATCCACTGTCAGCATAATATTCACTGAACAACAATGGTGACAAAATTAATTACCTATACGTACTTCTTGATTAACGTGCGACTAGTATTTTTCTTTATTACCAAGTATCAATACAAGAAAGAGATATAAAACCTAGTACCCACTTAAACTTTAAGACTTAAAACGATACGATTCTCTTCAGCTGTAATTGTCTATTGAATTCAAGTATGTTGCCAATCTCCCAGATTGTAGCCATTGTGACCGCCGCGCGGTCATGAAACAGCTTTATTGCACTCGCCGGATTCTATGCATGCACATATTGCACATGCACTATAGAACCGCTATTACGTTACTTTACAAAGCGTACTTTAAACACCATCGCTGGTTGTTCTTTCATTTCAATTTTAAGGTTATTACCAAAAGTATAATGTGGGGTAGATTTGATATTCCGGCTGACAATCCTGTGATAGGTACCTCCGGGCACACAATAATTTTCTAAAAATTATGAATGTAATAAAAACTTACAATTTACAGGTCACAAACAGTACCAAAAGTACTAGTCAAAATAACCCACCCCGTGTCATCCCCCGCGCAAAAGTGTCCATCACGCTTGCGGTATTGCCACGCTGAATCAACAACTGAACAAATATCTTTGTAATCAATGCACAACGAAATGCCCTCACCGGGATTGGAACTCAGGACCTTCAGTTTTGCAGGCAGGGTCTAACGACTGCGCTACGGAGACTATTCCCGTACGTATACTTCTTTGAACAAACGATAACAGCTTGTTTAAAGAGCTCCCTGTTAGTGAAACAGAACGTAAATAGTAATTAATTGCATTGCTCTTTGAGCAAATAACTTTATTACGTGTAGTTACTCCCAACCCAACTTGTACGGGAATACGACGGGGTACAATGGACCGCCGCTGTAACTATCCGTTTACTCGTTTAGAGTATTGAAAGGGAACTTAAATATTTCCTTTACTTTTAACCCTTTATAGGGCACCGGTCTCAAAAACGACCACCATATAGCATTATTTTGTATATTTTCTTGTACAGAATTTTTCGTACCATATAATGGCGTTGAGGCTTGAACCCAGGATTTTTTTGAGTCAAGTCCGTTAAAGGGTTAAATTACGTTTATAAACACATTGTAAAAAAATAATAAATAAATAAATAATGTCCTGTATTGCATAGGTAATCAGCAAAAGGAATCTGGAGGCCTACCTACTACGAATATCCTCATTTTTGTTTTTATCAATCCAATTACCTACGCTTGAATTTGAATAACAATACTAGAAGCTAGATTTACGTTTTTCGTTCTTCCCGATGGGTTCTCAATTATGACATCACCCAATATAGTAGTTAGCTAATTACTTGATTATGTAGGTTAGGCTACCTTTGTATGAGTATGATTTTGGTTCAATAAATGATATTGAGATTAGGGAAGGCAACTATTAGTTTAAGTGACTTTAGAATTTGATCTCCAGTGTCCAGAGTAACAAAGTACAAGAGTGCAGCAAGTCCGCGGCCGAGTGTACAGCACTGGATAATGCAATTAAAGACGACTCGTTAAAAATGCAATTTTAAACACTCATTCCGCATTTTAATCGTACAAAGCAGATGTTCCCGCGGAGACCGCGCGCGCCGCTCTGGGTTCTGCAGGCGAAACGTAATTACATATATTATAACCTTTTACTGGCCTCAAAATGTGGAAATTAGGCGAGAATCGAGGTATTGCTACTGTGGCTTCTGATACTAATGTATCTGAATAGGTAGACCTCATTTTTAACCGTCTTCAAAAAACGAGGTTCTTAATTCGACAGATTTTTCATGTATGTTAATCGATGTCTCCAAGAATCATGAACCGATTTTTAAAAAAAGTTTTTTTTCCGTCGAACGGGTATAACCCCAAGATGGTCCCGCTGGCACCAAGTCGGTCTGATGATAGTCCGAAACACGAGCTGGCCTTCTAGTGACAGCAGTAAGAAATATATATTATAAAAAATAAGGGACTGCAGAAGAATAGTGGAACTCGACAGTATAATAATAAGCTAGTTATCGTGGCTAATATACAGGGTGGAAAGGGACGACATTCCTTCCCGCTACCGACCGAGTCTACCAACCATTACGATGAGATGAACTTTCGGTATAGTACCAACATAGAAATATTAGAAAAAATTTGACTCCTCATAATACACAGTGAGTGATTAGTTAGAGTTCAATAGTATGGAAAAGTTAATTTTCCTAACTAGTGCGCAAAAACGAACTTTGCGCACGCTTCGCGCGAGCTAATTTCTCTTTTTGACGCACTTGTTATGAAAAAAATCGTCCCTTACACGTGCAAAGAAAATGTACTATTTCCATGTACGCTTTCGATGTTGGTACTTTACTGAAAGTTCATCGTAATGGTTAGTGGACTCGGTCGGTACGTCGTCCCTTTCCACCCTGTATATTTCGTTCAAGGCGACATTACAGAGTGTACAAAAACATAAATATTCCGTTAATTCAAATATCTTTCGTAATACAGATTATTGCTATGGTCAGTATTGACATGGATCCTCTAATATTATCTAGTACACTGAAAATGCGCTCCGGCACGATCTGACTCCGAAAGTTCAGTGTAGAGTGTAGGGCATAGAATGCCGAGATTAGATTAGGATTAGATTAGATTATTTTATTTCATGATAAAAGATTACATAATAAATTTGCATACCTACATGTCAAAATTATACGAATTGTTATCATGATCGTCAAAACAAATAATAAAAAATATAATTATAATATGACAATGTCAACAAAGATTTAAATACACTATTAAAAACCAAATAAATATTAGCAGTTCTATCCCCCGTTAGGGCTAGTCACCTTAAATTACAATTCTCATTATACAATTACAAGATTAATTTGTATACAATTGTAACGTATCGACATCAATTGAAGATAATTCTTTGCTTTCATTCTTTTTGTAGGCGTTCGATTTAAAATATCATGACGTCGCCGCGTACCACGTGACCTACAATTGTACGTCAGTGTTTTCATTCAGGATACTATGGAATTAAACAGAGCGGGTAGAATTTCAACCAATCAGATTCGAGCTAGTTTGTTGTTAGCCAATGGTAAAAGATGTTCAGTATGAGGTGATTCAAAGACGTCGAATGAACGAACAATTGAGGGATTGAGAATGAGAGTTGAGAGAATCTGACTTAAGGGAGTGTAACAGGTATTCGAGGCTTTTCGTCGGCAGAGCGTCGAGTCGGAAGGAAGTCAGTGAGTTTAGTTCGTAAGGCATATCGTGCTTAGAATTGTTCACAGATATAGCAGGCAGGCTTTACGGCAGCGGAGGCATAGGGCGAGTAACACCATCCCTGGGCGTGATTCGAAGATAGAAATGCGGTACCACCCGGCATTTGGGCGCACAAAGGATGCACCACATGGATATGGTACGTCGCCTCTGGCATACTTTATATTTATAGGAATTGCTTTGTGATTTGTAGAATAATAGGTGCATCGAATCATACGGGATTCCAGCGATATGTTAGAAAGTGGGTAGATTCAGATTCTGTTGAAAATTAAATGGATACGTTGTTCTTTGCAGATGGGCGTGCCCAATGATATAGTTTCTATTATGCGTGTTCAATTGTGCTAATCGTGTTTATTCATAGTCTAAATATTGAATAGTTATTATTCCGACATACTTTCGACAATGCTTTATAGAATTACTAAGTGGTAACGAATCGTACTGGTTGAATAGTGACTACTATAAGTTTACGGCAAACCGACACAGGGGCGAACGTAAGTTATTTAATATTAATTTAATGAATTCGTTTTAGCTTGTAGTTGGGGTCCGGCTTGTGTGGGGGTGTCTGGATACAGGGCCCGTGTCTGGATGGTTTTCATGCAGATTGGATCTTAAATTGCAATCTATGACAGGAATATAATGATAAATCATTGCTTGTGGTCGTGCGTGTGTCCGGTTGATTTAAATTACTAAACTTGCTTTGTAATGTTCAGCGTAACGGCAATACGAAGATAATCGAGTGACATTTTAATAACGTAACATGTTTATCTAAATATTTTCTGTATTAATTATTAGGTTGCCGTATTCTTTGATCGACAGTAGTAGACCAGTGGAGCGCGCAGCATTGGTTCATGTAGGTTGTATAGATGCGCCACGTGTTAACACGTTCAATGCGGTAGGGGTATTTCGACCTCTTACAAGGTGTGGTTAGTTACGAGTTAAGCCTATTGCATCAGTGTTCAAATATGATACTTACAAAGTGAATAATTAAATAAACTGTTTTATAATGGTGTTTTATAAATACTTCGATTCATTAATTTTTGATTATTAGATATAGTGTTTCCCTTAAATTTGGCCTTGAATTCAGTGCCATTCTACTCCGCTGTGAGCTTGTGGTATTATTTTAGCACACTATTGTATTTAATACGTTCACTGCGGTTGGGGGTTGGGGGTCTTTCGATCCCTTACAAAGTATGGTTAGTTGTGAGCTAAGGTAATTGCCGCAGCGAAGATTTTAGGATGGCTGCTTTCCGTATTAGATTATAGCTCTCATCATATTGTACAGTGTATAAATGTTGGTAGGTAACTAAATAAATATTTCTCATTTCCGGTTCATGTCCATCGGCGAGAGGCCATATCATCCAGGGATGAAGGGTGTGGAAATGCGGAGTCGACACTACGGGAACTGCTTAGTACCTGCAGTTACATCAACATCTAATACTTCGTCGGTCGCAAGTGATGCTCAAAGGCGTCAGCCATTTTGTCTTGACAGGACTCCGTTGAACTGGTGTGTTGCTTCTGGTTTATTTAATAGATAGGAAAATCTACCCTCCAAATTAAGTGTGTGCCATATTGAAAAATAATTCTAAACTTAAATATATTATATTAATGTTATGGAGAGCGGGCTAGGATCTATTTTAATTGAATACCACTATTAGATGATTTATTGGTTAATTATTTAGAGTTTATACTTTATTGGAATAATTATCGATTAAACAGAATATTTCATGGGCAATAATTGCTTGATTAGTTTTAGTATTTGAATTACTCTTTTAGTATTCTTCTATTATTCCGTTCAATTATAACCCGCAATCAAAATTATTAACTTCTTATGAATACCTCTTATAAACATGATCTTTTCTACTTTCCGGTGTTTCGTGCGTACGAGAGAGAGAGGGCGCCATGTACAGACGACATCACGACACCGCTACACGCGTGCTTCGTGTTGGGTCTGCCCTGCTACTCCATTCATAAGGGTGCCATATACAGCGTCTGCATCTCGGCGTCACTGCTCGCGTGCTACGTGTTGGGTCTACACTGTTATTCCATACATTATTATCGTCCATTCGAGCGGATATACGTTTCATTTAGAATTAAGGGTATTACAGATTTAACATCTACCGTGCGACATTTAACTGCAGTTGATATTTTAGTTGTCAATCGTGATTGAGAATCTAATATAATACATAATTATATTGCTGTTTACAAGTTCTAGATTGACAACGCACTGCTGTTTAATATCTTATATTTAATGCCATAAATATTGGGCTATGATCAGTGCATCCACTTACTTGATTTATCTAGACACTGCTCTTTGCTAATGAATCACGCAGTAATTGAAGTCACTAAGTAGAAATAGTTGATCCATCAATAGTATATTAGAAACTATGAAGCGTGATTCATTACAATGATTATAAACTGTATATCACGTGTGCGTTATGTATTTGAGACTCTTATAAAATGATCCAGATTTTAATATTTTAAACCTATTCTAAACATTTAAGTATATATTACCCTACTGTCAATTAAAGCATAATTTGAGCTACTTACATCATATAACGGAACGTATAAATTCACAGAATTGATTAAAATGCTAAAATTATTATTTTGAATTGGAATTGACCGCGTTTAACAATAAAGTTGTAATAAATGGAATCGGGCTTACGTATCTTTGATAATGTGATTCGTTTAGTTGAGAGATGTGGTTCTAGTAACTATTATGGAAATATTAATATTAAATTTAGTTAAACTCTGCTTACGTCCGGGATCGAGGTTCTCTTAAGTCACTGAATTTGTTAGGGGACCACGAGTTTCATGGTAGAACTTCGTCTTTGATCGATGCTCTCGCGTGATCCTTGAAAAGGGTGAATCGCTTGGGCTTGTAATTTACTTACACTCGCGAAATGGACCGCTTGGCTAGACCTATTCTGGCAAGACATCCAAATAGCATACGATAAGACATCTGTACCCTTGTTTGCTAACATTTGTGGTTAAAGACCCCAATTATATATTTACATACAATCTAATTTTTATACTATATGGGCGAGGCTGCAAGTGCGAAGCTCAACGATCTTACAGACTATTGACTAAGTTGTCTCATGCTTTCGGGCTGGGCTTGCTACCATGGAGCTTGAATAATACTGTGCATTGATGTGCAATTCCCAGTACTATGGTCAAACTTGGTTCTTTCATATGTAATACTACAGTTTCTGAATTGCCTTCTCTATATGTCAAAGAGGTAATATATACAAGGGGTACCTTTGTAGCCATGCAAACAAGTATAATTCTTATTGAACAATAATCCGATGCTTGTATTAACTTGTTCAAAAGATACACCAATCAATATATTATACACGTATTCTTGCTATCTCAACTAACTGATTCCATTATCATCGTCATTGTCATGCCCACATTGACTCCAGATTATTATATGACTCTTCTAGAAAAGGGTATTATTATTACAAAATTATCACATTCTTATTTTAGTCTCGGAATTCGTATCTTCGGATCTATTCCTAGCGTTTGGATATTCTCAATGCTAGTCTGTTGACTTACCTGAGGGTTTTGCATCGGTTTGCAACTCTAAATACCCAATATGGATAGTATAGAATCGGTCCACGCTGAGACTCTCGTTCAGGCATTACCATTGTCATGCGTGTGTTCATCAACACAGTATAAAACATAAGCGTCATTTAGTTATAAGTTAGTTTTAAGTGGTTTAGTATTAAGGTACTGATTCATCGTTATTTCTGCGTTCACTTCGGCTTTGCCTCGGCTTGCTGAAGACATAATAATGTTATATCAAACATAATATTTCTGAGTATTCTTATAGAATACTATTACATAAATGGTTGTCTCATAACGCTATGGGACTTATCTAATCATACGGCTTACATATATATTACTTATTAACGTCTTGAGAGGCATATTGTCACATTCTTATTCTCAAGTCTCTGAATTTGTATCTTCGGATCTTTTCCTAGCGTTCGGATATTCTATACAAGTCCATTGTTATACTCGAGGGTTTTGCATCGGTTTGCAACTCTAAATACCCAATCTGGATTGTATAGAATCTGTCCACGCTGAGACTCTCGTTCAGACATTGGCCAACATAATGACGTGTGCGTTTGGTTAATATATTATACGAGCGGCTTATAGCTGATCATAGGCAGCTATTTTATTCTTACAATAATCAAGAATAACACTGTATTAGTAATGTAAGACTAAGCGTGGTTTATAGTTGATAAGTTAGTTTTAAGCGTTTATCATTAAGGTAATTCATAAACTTTAAATCCAATTTTTACAACTTTATCAATTTATATCTTTTAAACTACTCTTCATAATCTTAACTTAATTTTCTGCTGTTACATTCTAAATCTACACTTGACATATATGGGGTATCATATACAGAGACTAATTTGTAGTCTCTTTTACTTATCTGGATCATTTTATAGGCGTTATCTAATCTTTGTAGAGACAATGTTTGACATTTAAAATATTACTTTCATCTAGCTAATATTCACTGCAGATATTATTATTATTTAGGTTTGAGAATTTTAGAGTGTTTAATAATATTCACTTATTTGTCCTAATGTCTAATGTTTTAGTTATCAAGCTTTCTAATTACTTCACATTTAACTCCTTGTGTAGAATATTCAAATGGTTTTGATATTATTGTGTTTGTTGGAACATATTTCGGACATAGACTTTGTAACATTTCTCCTACCTCAGAGGATTTGGGTTATTGCTTATCATAATGTTGTCCAATTTACCACTAGATGATCATGCTATTATCAATATTTTATTATATTAATTTCTATTTTTGTGTGTGTGTGCAGGTTAACTTTTGGCGTCAGGTTTTTGTACCGTCATGTTTTCCTGACTTAGGTATTTGGCCCTAGCAATCATGACGGTGTATCTCATGAAGTCCTAACCAGACCAAATGAGATACAGAGCTTGTAGAGTCCTTAGATTTAATTGTAAAACTAGTAAGAAATTTTAATTTAATAAATATTTTCTTTTTCCTCTCTATACCTTGTTTATTTTATACTTTTCCCTAAACTTTAGATTTCCCTATTACACAGCTTTATTGGAGCTTCATAGTTTTCACATTTTCAGTAATGAAGCTTATAGCCCATGTAGGATGTTACACAATCCCGGGATTCATTTATATACAATCACGGGATTTGACATTATACAATCCCGTTATTGCATACCCTAGTTCAGTGTAAATCGTACAGGCGAGTTCATCTGTCACCGTCGGACCCCTAACAAGTAACAAGGCTAGACCAGTGTCGCGTGGCCGCGGGCCACATCCTCTCTTATCGCTCGCGGCTAATTGCGTTGCGACCAAACATTCATTTTTAATAACGCCATTATCCTCACTATCATCAAATACTTTGATCTTTTACACACGCATGTATACGCTTGAAGAATGGCACGCGTAATGGTATTAAAATTATTTTAAAGATTAAAGTTTATTTAAAACCTGCCTCACATTTTATAATTTCAATTATCGATACAAGTATGGTTTTATGGCCTATGCAAAACAGGGTAGGTACTTATGTAACTAAAACACGAAGCCCGAAGGAGTAAATTCAATTGATTTTCCAAATTACGGCTATTTTATTGTCTATTTAATTTGCAAATCTCGTATTCACTTAAACACTTGGAAGGTTGAACTTTTACTTAGTTTGTATCGAGTACTTTTTGCACATATTATTCGATTGAATTTCAATGTAAAATTTATGAGGCGTTTACTGTTGTTACTTTTAGGTTGGTATGTAGAGCATGTAAGTACCTACCTAAAGCTCTAAATACTGCATTCAATGCAAAAGTTCAAATTAATCACAAGATATCTTTTGAGTAACCGGGGATCGTTACCAGTATAGGTAACTAAATGTGTAATTGTTGGCCATCATTCATTAATTGTACAGAATGGTTTAAGTACGTAAGAAGATTAATCAACTTAGCTGAATAAATGCTTGATTACCGGTATTTATGGTATAAAAATAAATGCCGGTACACGATCCCTCAAACAATCGAAAGTGTATCAAAAATCGATCGAAGCAAAAGACTATCCCTCTTCTTCTGACTTCTGTTTGACCCAATGGTTGACTGGTAGAGAATGTCATAAGGCATTAAGTCCGCCATTTGTACTCTTTTAAATATATAAATATCCCCCTTGTTCATAAACGTCTCCTCACTTAGCATCCCGATAAATTTAATATTGTATTGTCCCTCTCGGTCTTATCATTATGTATGTACGATAAGACCAAAAGGGACAAACAATACATATCGGCTAAGGGACGTTTATAAATAAGTAGGTATAACTATAGGGTCATTGCCTGGTCAGTTCGTAATAAAAACCTTATTTATGCCGAGATAGCTACATAAAATTAAACATAATCGTGTAATCTAATTTCTTCGGAAGTTTCATAACGAGATCTGCTATTGTTTGCGATGCTAACTCAATCCCGAATTGTTAAGGAGCCAATTTAAAAATGAAATAACAAAGTAATTTAATCTCAGCTACTCACTGACTCTCTTTATTTCGTTTTCGACTTCGTTATAATTAGGGAGGAAAATAATTGTCAGGATCTTTGAGATAATTTTATTAATTTTAAAATTGTTAATTATTTGCGTTTTTATCAAAAAATGTCACCCTTCCTCATAGTGACTTTTTTGCACATTAATATAATAATAAATTAGTTTCTAATTAGTACGAGCTCTTTCCGTCCCGAAAGGACAAAAAGGTGTCCCCGAAATACTATAAAAATTTCAAACTTTCCTTGAGTTACCACCTTAAAAAATTGTATAGAAAACGGAACGGAAAACACAATACGAGAAAAACTTTGAAGAATTTTTAGTCCCACATCTCACATCATTTCACACATTATCAGCCTATTTCAGTCCACTTATGGGCATAAGCCTCGTATGGTCGCATTAAGAGGTGATGGAGGTAATTCATCGGTATGATGAATTACCTCCATCACCTCCTGAAACTGCGGCCCTACCGCGAAAAACGAAATTCGTAAATTTCGAGGATTTGTCTTTCTCACTCTAATGACGCCTTCGTTTGAGTGACAGAGAAAAATCCTCGAAATGTACGAATTTCGATTTTCGCGGTAGTAGGCCTTATGTCCGAAATTTCCGATTTTCGAAGTTCGCGGCAGGATAGGCCTAATCCTGACAGTCATGAGACCACTTTCACAGTGCGGTTGTAGACACTATACATTAAACGTGTCCCGTGGCCGCCCCCTGGCGGGCAGCGTCGCGAGCGAGCGCTCGGAAACAAAAGCCTGTCGCCAGCGCACGCGGCCGAATAACGCGATAATGCGCGCTATTAACATTAGTTCCATTTTTGAATCCGTAACGATGTTTGCCGCGCCGGTGGCTGCGCCAGCGGGATCTTGGGGCCCGTTGGGTTTGGGGACTTTAAGATTGTGAAGGGTCTAAGTAGCTGAGGATAGTTGTTTTTATAAAAATACTCGTAGAAATGGAGCTTCAAGTTTTCACGGTGATTCTCAAATGTCTAGATACTCAATACTCAATAATTTATTACCAATGTCTAGATCTAATTACCGTTTTTCCAGTGAAATTTCAGTTCTAATAGGGTTCTAATATTACTATTAACATGTCACTTTTTTCAGTGTCAAAAAAGTGACACGGTAATTTGAATTAGGCTTTAAATTTTGAGAATTACCTTTTACACTAATTAAATTCCACCTCAGACATTGGTGTACAACTGTAGGTACATTTCAATTAAGAAAATAAGTCCTAACGGACTTTTCTGTAATTAAGGAAAAAGGTACGAAAAAATTTTGTGTTTGGGGCTACATCTAAGGCATATTTATTATTATAATAATAACATTCGATTACCTATCCTTACTCTATGCACATATTGCACATACAAAGTGTACAATGAGAAAGGTTATGCTTAATCAACATGCAATGTTTACTAATTTTACAAGTGCATCTACGAATACGTATTGACACAAAATTTTACTAATGTTGGCATGTAACTTTTGCCTGGATTACAATTACAATATCATAATAATAATTAGGTATAATTGTAGTGTATGATCCCTATGATTTATAAATATCATAATAGAACTAAATGGATAAATCATAATACTCATAAATTGCATCGAGTTATCGAGAACAATACATTACGTTAACTAAGTAGGGAGTTAGGGGCCTAAGTATTCGTATCTCCCAAACTCAAGTTTCAAATTGTGAAAAATTAACCAATTTTGTTATCATCTTCCTGATCCGTCGCCCGTCACCCGTCACCGTCCCGCGTAACCTCTCCCGCACGGAATGAATGTTGATTCAATTCCGCCAATATGCTAACGTGATCAGATTCGGTGGAGCCGGTGCGGCGGCCCAAAGCCCAAAAACAGAAGCGGCCGTTATTCAAATATTATTCGAATAATTATATGATACAACTATTTGAGACGTTTTAATTTGCGAATTATTTAGCCACCATAAATTACCCGTATAAATAATTCTACCAATTATCAATATAATGATGTTGTGACGAGAATTAGGTACGCTTTTAATGATTCCGTTCAAATAAAAAACAAAACATTTCGTTTTGAGTCTCAAAAACATTGTTTTTTTATCTAATAGAAGGCAAACGAAAAGACGGATAGAAGGTTTGAATTAGGTACCTGGGTCATTGTCAGGTTATCGTCTTTTCGGTGGACATACGTACATACATAACCTTAAGGTGTTCGTGTACTAATTTTGCGATAAAACTATTTGACTTCCGACTGACAATGACCTACTATTAATATAGGTCAATGAATCAATTATTCAAAACGAATATTTTTTTCATATTATTAGTAAGATTTTTTTCGTCAATCGTGAATAACTTGGTTATTCTTAAATTATAAATGTTAGATTAAGGACTGATTTTTCAATCCCCAGTTAACAGTATGTGCCCTGTCCTTTTTTGACTGATGATTTTAGAAAAGGATGGTGATAATTTTAACTAAAGGATAGGTTTATTTGGCGATTGAAAAATCAGCCCTACCAAAAATAAATAACGAAGTGTACCAGCGTCCGAGGTGTTGGATCAAAATATTTAGTGTCCAAAATAATTTGACTGATTATTTTTATTCGTTATTCATCAATGGAACGGCACATCCCTGCCTGCAGCCCCCTCGGCCCCGCGGCCCCGCCACGCGACACCCGATACTCTAATCCGGCACTATTACGCTCTCTGGTATCTGCTTAATGAGAAAATAACCCGATGTTTCATGCTCACTGCACTAGCGACCTCAAACTTTCGCATTACATTTTTCGTAATGTTTTTGAGACGAGGTAATTACGCAAAAGGCAAAAATACCTGCAAAGGCACATTGAATATTCAAGGAAAATTTAATTATTAATTAGTTAATTTTCCTTGAAAAGTCCGCAAATTGAGATCCAGTATTATCCAGTATGATCCAGCCTATTTTGAGTAACGTACAGATATTGACCACATACATGCCGTAAAGCAGTTGATGGAGAAGAGTCATGAGTACAACCGGCTACTGTGCATGGCCTTCGTCGATTACGAGAAGGCCTTTGACAGTGTCGAGCACTGGGCCGTGTTTGACTCGCTCCACCGCTGCTCAATCGATGCCCGCTATGTGGATCTACTGCGGGAACTGTATAGCTCGGCAAAAATGCAAGTTCGGCTTCACAAACTTACCGACCCAATATCCATCCAAAGGGGAGTGCGCCAAGGGGATACCATTTCACCCAAGCTTTTTACGACAGTATTGGAAGACGTCATAAAAACGCTTGAATGGGACAGAACTGGAATCAGCATCCATGGTATCTTCTTGTCGCACTTAAGATTTGCGGATGATATTGTTTTGTTTGCCGAGACCCTCGATGATCTCCAAGGTATGATCCAGAACCTCTACCGAGCTTCCATAAAGGTAGGTCTTAAGATGAATATGTCCAAGACTAAAGTTATGACGAATATCTCTAGTGATTCTATTCCAACCATAATGGTTGGGAACGAAAACCTGGAGGTGGTCGAGCAATACGTGTATCTTGGACATATTCTATCTTTTGACAAAAAACACCAACAAACGGAGATCTCCAGGAGAATTCAGCTGGGTTGGGCGGCGTTTAATAAACTAGCGGATATCCTCAAACCCGCTGACATTCCACAATGCCTGAAAACCCGCCTCTTTAATCAATGTGTCCTGCCAACCATGACATACGGTGCCGAGACATGGACGCTCACTAAGGAAGCTATGAATAAAATTAGAGTAGCACAAAGAGCCATGGAGCGCGCCATGCTCGGCATCAAGCTACAAGACCGTGTGAGGAATACCGAGATTCGACGTCGCACGAAAGTGCAAGACGTCGGAGACGTTATTACCAAACTGAAGTGGAATTGGGCAGGACACATTGCCAGGCAGCGTGATGGCAGGTGGACCAAAATGTTAACGGATTGGTGGCCGCTTTCAGATGGGAGAAGCGCAGGGCGTCCGACCGCTCGATGGGTGGACGATATTCGGAAGAATACGGGTCACTTTTGGATAAGGTTAGCTCAGGACCGGGACCAGTGGCGTACAAGAAGAGAGGCCTATGCTTAGCAGTGGGCGAATAACGGCTGAATATGATGATGACAGATATTAAAATTAAAAAATATAACTGTTAGCCTTAGGTACTTTGCAACAGTCTGAAGAAGTTTAAAAATGTAATCAAAAAGTAAAAAAAAAACGTTCGCAACGTCATTATCTTCCATTATGTTAAAACTCGATCCACCTCACTGAACCAAACCTGCAATCGATTCTTGAAACTTCGGGTAAGTGATGCCCGCTCCAAAAAAAACTCAACTACTATCTACTACATACCATATTTAATTTAATATTACATGAACATCGAAAAGAGGTCCCTTTTTGTACAGATTGAGAAGCAGTGGCCGAAGTCAGCGCATACTTATAATAGTATTCCGGATCAGGGAAGCTTTGTATTAGGTTTTAACGAATTTATAAGAGCGATGCGGTTTGTCCTGGCATCGAACCCTCGACCCACGGCTTCCCGGCTCCCAGCCAGCCCATAGAATCGATAATACATGTACTAGTGTACTTATATTTATACACAGAGACGGACAGGAATGAATCACTGTACCGAAACAGCAGCTCAATTTAAAAAAACATCGTATGACTCCTTCATTACTCGTAATTTCTTTGACGATACACTCTTGGCTCAAGTTTCGCGGCTTGCCTGACTTCAGAAGACTACGTCACTTGTCGCAAATTCCAATATTTCAATTGAATAATTGATAATGTAGAGCTGAATTTAAATATTTGGTTAATTTCATTCCGCCCTACATTATTAGTTTTATATAATATTAAGTAACAAATGCACAACTGCACATTGCTCACCCTACCTTGTTTAAGTCCTAATTTGAGAGTCCAAAAAATGTAGTCACGGTTGCAAGTGCAACCCGACCGCAAAATTTAGCGCACGCATTCCTTAACCTATAATAAGATTAAGTAATATGCATGCACATGAAAATACTCTAATACCTGCCCTAGCAATGCTGTGAAGTCACTAGACAAGATAAATGTCCCCAACTTTGATTAAATTAATGTAATAATCGTTGATTAAAGTTGGGAACGAAAGACAATTCAAGCCATCCATTTACATCGGAACACAATTTAAATTAGTGGCGATATCACATCCTTAAGCTCATCCACGGAGCTCATTTCGTTAATTTCATCTTCGAGGTTGTCGTCATTTAACGTCATCGTTTGAGCTCGTCCTTCAGTAATCGGATATCTCGTGTCCTTTACAGTGCAAAGGCTCGCTCCAGCGTCATCTAACACCCTATTACGCGAAAATTACCCAGCGAATAGCTATTTACAAGTATTATAGCATCATTCAACTTCATTATCTGGTATAGCAAGACCTCTGCTTTAGTATGATTGAGAGGGATCGTGTATTAGACTTATTTTGGACTATTTTTGATAAAGTAGTTGAGAAGCATTGTAAATGTAGCCTCAGTAAACGAGCTCCTTTGACACAAGCTGCCTCAGGCTCTGTGCTTGTGTCTTCCTGTTATAATTCACAAAGTCTTCCTCTAAAGCACTGTTAATTAACCAGTATATGTCTTAATCTTGTTATAAGCAAGCTTTGTGAGCTTGGAGGTCTAATTAGAATAGACATTAGCTTTCTGACGATGGGGCTGATGTAAGAACGTACCGATGTGATTACCGCCAGCTACCGCACAACAAGGTTCCGGTTAATGTCAGACTCTCGTCCTGATAACTATAATGGGAGTCGCGAAATCTATGAGAATTTTAAAAGGAGTACTTTAGCATGAAGCGAACGCAATTTTGAACAAGTAATCGTTATTTCTATATTGGGGATCGAAAAGCCGGGGTTGTTATGTTTCTTTTGAATGTAAAAATTAGGCAAACATTTTCCCAGTTAACTGACTTCATCCACAAACCGTATAATATATGAGAAAGTGTTTTCTAGTGCGGCTTCTAGTTTCGTAACAGTCAATATCAGTACGTAACATGTAATTCTATTATTTGTTTTTTGAGGTGCAATAAAGAGTTATTGTATCGAATTGTATCAGATCGTCCTGAAGTTTTGAGACAAATTTTCCGATATAAATACCAGAGCTAATTTGTTCATGGTCCAAAGAACGCTTCCCACTTTCATCAAGTTAACCTAATTCCATAACTCTAACCCCAAAAATGTCATCAAACTCGGAATGTTCATTAGGATATTATTAAAGGATAATAACTCGGCGGAGCGATATAACGACAGCAAAACGAGATGAGAGGCTCGGCCGGCGGCGGCGCCCGCGGCCGCCTGTGATACAACCGGAGCGGTGCTATGATCTCAGCCGAAAAGTCACATGTCACTATAAAACTCATCTTCAGATACGCCTCTTTAGCTGAGAACGGGAAAATGCGGCACAAACGTCGGAAAATTGGATCTGTGTGTTTGCAAATCACTTCCCGGGCTAATATAAAACGTCTGTAGTCGCTGTAATCGCACCTGCGCCGGCGGGCACAGACTGCCTGTTTGAGGCTCGCGATGGAATTGTGAAGGTAACTGCGTAAGACCTGGCTGATTGAATGAGATGTCTTGATCTAAATACTGATGCAGGTATACTGCAAAACTGGAGCCCTAAAAAGTTTTGAAATAGTTCGCGATGTCAAAGCTTTCACAAAAATGAAAATTAAGTAACTTTTCGATCAACCATTTCGCACAAATACATATATTATCTTTAATTATGTACCTGTAGCTATTCATACTTGGGGATAATTTCTTATTGAATTAAATAAATACTACTTTAAAGTTATGACTTATGAATCTTATAATAGTTGTAATAACATGGACTTATAATGTAACAAATTTTTTAAGTAGGCGACAGATGAGATCGACCGAAGGTCTTTACTTAGGGTCGCTGGAAACTTTTGGTTGAGGGCGACGAATGACCGTTTTCGTTGTGGTGATCGTCGGGGGAGGACTTTTACCAGCAATGGACTTCTTCCGGGTGATGATCGCCGAAATTTTAAAGTTAGATTAGGGTCTCACCAAACTAGTCGACGCCGTTTCGGCTAATCGCGTACGGAAAAAGCTTTATGTCAACGCAATAAGAGCGAGGACATCGTAAATCGGCTAGGCCCGCGCGAAACGACGTCTTTCGACGGGAAAACGGCGTTTTGCCGTAAAGCTGTTCGCATTCGTACGACCCCGTTTGCAGCCTAACGCACACGTTCGCATTCCTAAATCTCCTGATACCGCCGTACGCTGCCGGAAAGAGTTGAACGGCTCCGATCACGGCCGAGTACCTACGATAAGGACCGGTCAGAGCTGGCGGAAGCCGTTCAGCGTCTTCGACGGCCGAACATAGCTGACGACGGCCGAAAAGAGCCGATGACGGCCGAAGTAGCTACTGATGCGTTTGTATTTATTCATTTGAATTATTACCCACATTAAAATCTGCAATAGATCTGACAACACGAAGTAATACTGTCGTAATCATACACGTCTGTTCAATTTGAAACTAGTTACTAACAACTAGTCTCCAAAAATGAGATTTACGATTGCCGATCACCCGCTGTCATATCTATCTGTTCGTCGGACTCAGCGGCTGTACGCGTGCTGTCTGACGTCTCGACGGCAGGACGGAGCACGGGAGAGCCGACCGCCGCTTTACAACTGTTGCGGTAGCAAATCGCAGCCGATCGAGCGTTTCGGCGGCCGTAAGGAGGTTGAGACTGCTTAACGCAGGTGTTCAGCCGCGGAGACGGTCGATCGGCTAAATGCGAATAGTGTGGTGTAAAACACTCGGCGAAAGCCGACTCCGCGTCGATTGGTTTGGTGAGACCCTTACAAATATCAATTATTTTGAGAATAGGTAATAAATATTTAGTTAAAAAATTACATAGTTAAATAGGTAATGGTGAGCAACAAGGCTCGGAACCGGTTTAAAAAATACCGGTAAATAGCGGTTTATTTGGGTTTTACTCCGAGCTATAAGGAGAACGCGAACGTTTTGAGAACATAACTATAAACCTCAATAAACCGGTTTAATCCACGGTGGCTGGCGGGCGGCGCTAGGTACCTACGCCGCGCCGATGCGCCGCGTAAACGAAGACATGCAGAGACTTGTTTTCTTAGTAGAAAAAGCGCCCGTGCATTTGTGCGGTCGATATTTGATCTGCGTGGTGAATTTTAATTGCGTTATTCCTTAATAACTAGTGTCCGACCGAAACAAGTTTTTTTGCCGAAACAGAGGCTCGGCCCTACCGCAAAAAACGAAATTAGTAAATTTCGAGGATTTGTCTCGCTCACTCTAATGACGCCTTCGTTTGAGTGACAGAAAAATCCTCGAAATTTACGAATTTCGATTTTCGCGGTAGTAGGCCAGAAACCGAAAGCGGAGGTTCGGATTTGATTTTAGTTTCGGCCGAAACCGAAAGCGAACCTTTTATAAATGTGATTAAAAAGTCGAATAAAATGACATCAGATAGCTTTTTTACATTTATATGAATAATTATAGACTTACATACAACTAACGTGAGACTCAAACATATTAAAATATTATCGAACCGGGTTACTTACGTATTTAAGTCGATGATTGCTCGACATGTTTCAATCCATTAAGAGGGTCTTCGTCCAGATCACCCTCTATCGAAGCCCGACGCGTACTGCAGGCCTGCGCCCTGCTAGAATGGGTACTGGCCGCGGGCGGTGGTGGCGTGGGCAATACAAGGAAAGATCTACCCTCAGTGTTACTTTTGTCATAAAGGGGGTTGCACACAACACTCACTATATCACTTGCTAATAAGGGGGCGTCTACACTGTCCATTGACGTAATACCCAAAACCGTTTTCCAACCAGGTGGCAGGTGGCACTGACCATCCACCACCACGATTAGAATTGGGATGGCGATATATTTCGATAGCTTCCCGTATTTTACGCGATATTATAAACTTTTCTCTCGCAAGAACGGTTACCTTATCGACGTATTGGATTCGGATTCAATGCACTACATCAGATTCGATATCGGGTCGACGCATCGGGTTTTGGCCGAGTGTGCTCCGGACGAGGACCCTCTTAATGGGTCGAAACATGTTGAGCAATCATCGACTTAAATACATGAGTAACCCGGTTCGATAATATATTAATATAAATGAATAATGCAACATATCGCTGGTCCAATATTACATGGTTCTACGTCTTGACTAACGTATGCGGAATAAAATCTTGACCAAGTAAAATGTAATATTAAATAAATAATAACATAACATTATTATTCTCTTAAACATTCACGTCTCTTAGTAGCGATTTTAACAAGGATTCATGCAAGATAAAAACTCCTTGAATCCACGGTCTATAGCTTCAATTTTATGGTACTTTATCCTATATCGGTAGGAAATCTTCTTAAAGAAACATCCTTTGCTCATTACCTATATATGTATTTGATATCTATCCTAGTCCAAGTCCCATCGGATTGGTACTTTGACAAAAATATTTACTTATGCTAAAATATTTAATTAAAGTTCCCTATAATTCATTCACTGTGATATCCACTACAACTGCAAAAGTAGTGTTTTTTTACACTTTTTGACCAAATGACGATGGCTTGCTTTTTGTTAAAGTTTCGTGATGCCATGCTTTAAAGATCTTTTTAACGATTTTGTTGCTGTATTTGGAAGTGTTCGATTCTGTGATTCAGTGTAACGTTTTTTTTATTCGAGCTCTCTCAGAAAAGTGGCATTAGCCAAAATGTTACATCACACTGGGATCTCTATTATTTATTGAAAAGAAAAAGAATGCGAAATTATTATTAAACAGTTTTTCAAATCTTGCCTACTTCTGAAAATTCTGAATTATTGTCGATTTAGGCCATAACATCAAATATGTCCTATGGAAAATACATGCAGTTTCGCGACTTGATTGGCCATAATTTCTAAAGAAAGATGCAAAAACCACCAAAACTTTCTAAATTAATTATCAAATGTATACGTATTAATTTAGGATTGAGATACAATTTAAATTTCTTGTTTTTTTTACTTAATAAATAAATAATAAATATCTTGGGACATCTTACACAAATCGACCTAGTCCCACGGTAAGCTCAATTAAGGCTTGTGATATGGGTACCAAGCGACGATATATATAATAGATAGATACATACAGATACTTAAATACATAGACAGCCATGACCAAGGAACAAATATTTGTGATAAATAAATACACAAATAATGCCCTCGCCGGGATTCGAACCCGGAACCTCCAGCTTCGTAGGCAGGGCCACTACCGACTAGGCTACGGAGGCTGACTTGTTAAAAGTCTGACCAAATTTCATTCTGCATGCGTTATATCTTGTGGAAAATGTGTTTATTGTTGTCTACGCTGGATGCAGGTCGCATCTAACCAGTACATGTGGAGATCCAGAGGGGAGGCCTATGTTCAGCAGTGGACGTCTTATGGCTGAGATGATGATGTTATCTATAGGCATAGGTACTTCTTTCAAAAAGATGAATCTTATAATTGTAGAATTTTTATCGAAAAAATTAAATGAATAACGAAGTATACGTCCGTATTCATAATGAAATCAGCTTCATCGAAACAATAGGTATATGTAAAAAATTGTAAAAATTCTTATTCAAATTGACAGACTCCAAAATTTTATCAAAACAACAATTAAATAAAATTACGTTATACATCAATACTGAAAAAATGCTTTACTCGTAAATTATTCATTCACCCTTCATTTTATTATATCATCCTATTACTGCAAACATCTGTTATCAATCATCGCCAACAGAAGAGGGAAGATGTTGGGACACCTTAAATATACGACACGACGAATTAATTAAGACCGTAATAGAAGGAAAAGTAGAGGGGAAGAGGAAAAGAGGAAGGCCGAGAAGGGCGTACATGGACCAAGTGAAAGAAAAAGTAGACGTCGTGTCGTATCGTGGTCTAAAAGAAAAGTCACTGGAAAGGACCATAATATGGAAATTGCTTCACAGACAAGAGCCCTGCCCTTTAAGTTTATGATGACAAATACCAGCTATGTGCTCGTATTAAGTTATTCCATAATGAATGTTATTATTATGGTAATCAAATTGATTCTGCCAAAGCCTAATTTGCAAATATAGCTGGTATCTATATCATAGATACCAAGGATTATTACTATTCGTTAAAAACTTGAAATATGCACGTAACTAAGACAAATTCTAAAGTCGTTTAATGAAATAAATAAACTTCCGCAGTTACAACCTCAATATACCTAAATAAAAGAACCAATATATCTGTCAATGTATTTTTTAATTGTGAAAATCGCGTTAACAATTATACTATTACGGACGGACCCGACGTTAGCCGGACGCGACACAAAAGTACGATGTTTATAGTTTCGGTTCTGCCGAAAGGTTCGGCAGTTTTTTTGTCGAAACCGAACCTTCGGCCGAAACACGATTTTAAATCCTAAACCGGCCGAAACCGAAACTTCTACTTCAGTTAAAAATGGTTTTCTATGTACGTCTGTAACAAGTGTAATTATATGCATTTAACTAAAAGTGGTAGGTACTTATTTAATCCACAATTTAAATAATTATTTTTTTTGTTACAAATATTAGGCTAACTAGATAGTTGATAAATCACAATTGAAAAATACAACAACTACTTAATTTTATTAAAAACATAAAAGGGTGATTGTATAATACTTTCTATTGATGTATTAATATAATGTATATAACTTCACATGCAATCACATTTTAATGTATTTAATTGCAACAAAATACTTAAACGTAAGTAGTAGATACTTAATTAGTTACCCATTATACTCGTATATTTT
The DNA here is from genome assembly GCA_025490895.1 of Thaumatotibia leucotreta. Lineage (NCBI taxonomy): Eukaryota > Metazoa > Arthropoda > Insecta > Lepidoptera > Tortricidae > Thaumatotibia > Thaumatotibia leucotreta. The sequence continues at coordinate 15,988 of JALPQI010001434.1, read as the reverse complement.
TTAACAATCCAACTTATTGTTGCACTGAACCGAATTAGGTACACGCCCTTCCCGCAGTAGATGTTTCGATACAAATCCAGAATCAAATGAATCAGCGTTTGTTTATCCTTGAATAAACCGGTTTATAAAGTTCAGAACAGGTTAATCGAACAAGAACATTATTTAACGTTCTCCTGAAAACCGGTTTATAAAAACCGGTTTGACGAACGAAACCGAAATGAAAAGGTTTTTCCCCAAGTACATGATAACGGTTTGAAAATTTAACCGGTATCCGAGCCTTGGTGAGCAATCAAGTATACCACCACTAAACTACTTATGTACATAATATTTTCAACGATAGATGGCGATTGCAACAGATTTTGATGAATGTGGAGTCAGCTTTCATACTTTTATGTTCCCGTTTGACATTAAATTATATTTAAATTTTTTATACTTTTTCGCTGTCATCGGTTTGATTTGTGATGGATTGAACCTCCTGCCTACATGTGTCCTACCCAAAGGACATAAGCCTCAATAAATTTTTAAACTCTATGTCCATCAGACAAATTTCCAATTTGATTTGGCAAATTTTGACCTAATGTAGGCACGAGGTATCAAATCACATTTTTGTTTGCGTGGATCGTGCTCTGTTCTGAGAGCAGCAGTGTCCTCAGTCTGTCGATGTCGGTCCGTCGCGTTTTTCTCTAATGACTGCTCGTTAAATGTTTGTGAGCCCTCGGCAGCGAACACTGGAGTGAAGCACCCTCGCGAATGTCTGTCAGACTCGTATTTGGTCTCTTTCCAAGTTTACGTCAACCGAGAATGAACGGAGCTACTACAGTAAGGGCTACTGGGATATATTTCTTGTCTGCGGACTTATGTAGTATAATGAATGAATTATTATTACTCATGAAGCTGAGTTAGAAATTATCAGGAACGTTAATGTGTGCTGCTAATCGTTGTGACTTAAGAAGCTTGTATCGCTTTGTTCATTGTGCCTCAATCTTAAACTGGCCTAAAATCATAATGACAAAAATACGACTAAATCTTAATATAGCATAATACGAGTAACTTCCTACAACATTGCATAGCGTGAAATGATTAAGAAAAGGTATATAGACAAAGGAGAAATAATATTCTGACAGAGGACTCTGCATTCCAAGCCAATCCGGTAATGCCAACCGTCGCCCAAACCTTCTTGTACAGTAGACGTCAAAGATATCATTACGGTTTAGGTGCCAAAAATATATTTACGCGTTCTTAATGTCAAGGCAATAAGGTTGTGTAAATATATTTTTGTCACCTAAACCGTAATGATATCTTTGACGTCGACTGTACCTACCTACACTACATATTAAATATTACGTAGACAAAGATATTATTTTTACAGTAGAATAACAGTAGCATAAGATCTGGAGTTTACGAGTGTCTAGCAGTAAACTGCCGTAAGTAAACTATGTTTTTAAGCAGCATTGTCTGTTAAAGGCATAGAAAAGCTACTTCGCGTCCCCCAAATCGGCGACATGCAAAAACGGCTCGAATTAGCCGAGTCAATAGACGGGGTGATGTACAGTCAACAAGACGAACGCCGGAGAACGAGTGCAGTCGGGGCAGTGAGCTGTGGGTGTCGGGCTAGGGTTGTCAGACGTCCGGACAAAGGTAGGCTTCCTGGTTGCGTGTCCGGCCAAAATGAACGCTGGCTGGTTTGACCGGCTTTTACATTTCGCAGATGAGCAAATGCTGAGCGTCGTCCGATGCTCGTCGATTGTCGGATGCTACCGACGGCCGCAGGGTGGGGTGTCCGGTTCTACCCAAAAGTCGAGCCACACTGGCTGGTCCGTCCAGCTATAAGGTTTGGCGACCTGGCAACCCTAGTCAGGGGAAGGTTCCGCGCGGCACAGAGGGGGTGCACATGTCGTGGAGCGCTTTATGCAGACGTCAGTATAAGTGTTGTTCCCAACGATCAACCAAATTATTGTCTTATACTAAGAGCTACATGTGAGACAGTTAAGTTAAACTCAGTTGTCTTTTAATTATTATATTTAGTATATTTAAACTTCAAGTGTAGTATTAAATATGCTTCATTTCTTTCGCATACGTCGGCCTCCTTAGGTACCTCAATCGATAGGTTGTTGAGAGTTGAGAGTAACAGGGTCACCGGGCAACAGATCCGTTTAGTGTGAACATTGTAATTTTTAACTTGCATAAATAGTCATAACAAGTTCAACTGACGAGCGAAATAAACCCGACACATGTGCCGGATAAGAAAGTTTAGGGGCTCCAATATTGAATGGATGCTACTAAAGAAAACTGGCAAAAAATTTGGTTCTCCATTGCAGAGTGCCTTCCGCCGAAGTTGATACGATCTTGCACGCGCCACCGAAGCTGTCTCACAACTATAGTCTCGAAGCGACGCCCCGGAGCCCCGGGGGCCTACCGCGCTTACCGAAAATCCAAAATTTTAGGCAACTACCTCTGTCACTCCAATTACACTTCAACTGGAGCGACAAAGATAGTTGCCTCGTATTCTCGTGCAATTTTGTGCGTTCCCGGTAGGCCTTCTGAGCCGACGGAAATCTTTTTTCCGACACCTCCGCGTATGACACGAATACAAAACTCCGTCAATATTGGGGCTCTAGTTTGAATCAAATTGAATGTGAATTCGTGATTGATTATTTTTATTTGTTCAGCGCCTGTTTGAAGTTGAACTGCTTGCGATTCTCGACTCGATACGGCATACGCTGTCGATGTTGCATTTCACTACAGACTCTATTAGTCTAGTCTTCGATAAGTTGAAATACATCCATGTTTTGTGACTTTTGTGTCAACGAGGGAATTTCAAATTTAATAACATGATTATAGATACTAGATTTTTTTTTTTTGTTATTTTGTATAAGCTGTTTTGTATAAACATATGTAGTATGTTAGTATTGAACTCTGAAAAAAATATGAGGAAATACGCACATCGAGGGAGGTAAAGTAAATAGCGCCAGAACCATTACTGGAAAGAGTTTCCTAATCCACGTTCAGGTCCACACAAACATTCCCAGCGTCAAACCATCAAAGAATCGCATTAACCTCCCAAACGGGAATGTATCAAAGAAAATCGGTGACAGCCATTACACAAATTAGAAAAAGAAAAAAATGTAAATGCATTTCCCGCCGGTTCGTGTTGCCATTCAAAATAGGAACGTATTACTGCCGGTGAAAAGAACTGTCTCAAATTACTTTACACAATCCGTCCCTCTCCGACCGGGGGTTAAATATATGTGCATCCTTCTTGCGCTGGCTATACAAACTCAGATAAACAAATACAAAGGGCCTAATTGAGTAACTAGTAAAACGAACGCGAACGGCTGTCCCGTCCCTTCGTATAAAATGACCAAGTTACATTTTCATCCATCAAAATGTTTTCAATCCGAATGTGAGCCCTAATACCTTCTTACAAGGAGATGTTTTTATCAGATGCAGCAAGGAGATCAGGAATGCAGTTGAGCTTTGGCGAAGTTGTACAATTTTGGAGAGCGACTTGTCAAGTGGTAAGGGTGTTCGACTCGCAGGGAACTTAATTTGTCAACAATTTCGATATTTGAATACGTTTCGCTGCTCAATGAGCTTCTGTCAGCTTAAATTGTTTTTCTTTTTAAAAATAATTCAACTTTGTTTGCTCGGAGAAAATAAAAAGAAGTAAAAATAAACGGGAGCCAAGCGAAGAGTTGTGACGGTGTGTAGGCAGAGAGATAATAAATATTGTCACAATTGGTACAAAAAATATTACTGATCCTGGGGAGCGCAGAACTCAGGCAGTGAATTAAGGTTGCTTAAGTTACTTCTTAGATATTATTGTAGGAAGTCTAGAAACATCACGTAATATGTAGGCATATGTGTGACACTTTCTAAACAAACGTTCATATATTCAACGTTAATGTCTCCCTAATAGTAAAATAATTTCAAGGTGCTAAGTGTTAAATGTTGTATTGTGTTGTAATACAGACAGGGTTGTCATCAATTTATTACAATACTTTATTATACGTCTATCGCGTTGCAAACACATCATATTTTATCGCATTGAAGTAAAAAGAGTTACTAATGGCATGTCTTCACTGGCTTCATACACATTAGCGAAAACAAACGACGAATGCCTAAGATATGGCCGCAAAAAGCGTGATATTGATTGAGGGGTCGCTTCGTTATAATATACTGTTACTGCCCTATTGTATGCTTGCTCTTAATGAGATATTAATTCCGTTATGAATATTAGCAAAATATCATAGCAGCCGTTAGGTACCTCAACATGGACTATTAGGTATATCACTAAAAAAATATATATGATCATTATGAAACCTTGCTGCAACAAAAATGTAGAATACTAGTGTTAATGTTAATACATCCTCATGTAACTATGCAGGTACTGTAGTACCTAAGTGTTACAGTTCCGTGGCATGCTCCGAACGAGTATTGAACTAGATGATGTTTTAATTAAAATAGTTGAAGCAAATTGTAGCATTTCCTTCGCTGCTATAATCCTTGATGTCTTGTTTGGAATTGATAAATGTTCCATTGTTCTTTCGATAACCTGAAGAGAGCCTCATTAAGCTAAATAAACATTAGAGAACAGTTTTTTACAGATATACTGTTTTTCCTACAGTGACTTTTGTGAGTTGGGTGTCAGTTCGTCACAAATCTCGTCGCCTTCCAGCTTAGCCCGCAGTGCCAACAGAAACCTCACCTGTCATCTAAAACGAATTCATCCGTTACTTCCTTCACACGTCAACGCACAAACAACAACACACTAATCGCCTCAGACGCTCCAAATTAATGTTTATTTGATTAACGTTGAAAAAACAGTTCGACAATTAGACTCCCGTCTCCATTCAATACGCCTTAACACTCCCGAAGCTATAAAAGTGGACCCATGCGTGTGCCTTGCGCCACCGGAATAGGGATGTGTAGATGTTTGTGGCCGTGACGGCTTCTTACGTTTTCCGTGGTCAGTGGCAGCGATCGCACGCACAATAGGATAAACAAACGTGGTAAACGGAAGCCCCCTCGTTAGAGCACAAAGCCTGACAGCTCGGCTACCGATTATTATTTCTTTTTAATTTTCTTTTGTGCTGTGACAGGCGGTGGACAGCGGCTAAACAGTATTAGGCACAAACAATTTCTTAACTTTGAGACTCGTGGATACAAGCCAGTCACACACTCAGAGTAGATGTCCGGTCAACCATTTTCAATAAAATGGATGATTGTACAAACCATTGTTTTTAAGGAGGAATGATTAACTGCATGTTGCAGAAAGTCAACGCTGATCAATATTCTATTTCTAAAACATGGTTTGTTACGAGTACGCCATATTTTAGTATTTATATATGTAATAGAATACGTATTCTACGGTCTAGGTACGTACCTATACCGGACACAATTGGTCCAACGATAATATTCTAACCATCCCCGCTTTTATGAGACATTAAGATTAATTAACTTACTAATACCTACTAATTATATTTTTGGGTCAAGGAAGAAAGGGGAAATCCAAAGTGCCATGAAACATTGGCAGTTCAAAAATATATAATATATATGACTATAATTGTCTTGTTTCAATTAAAATCCATCATTTATTCTACTTCTCTCGTTTGATCAGATATGAAATAAATTTGTGAGTACGTTGCTATGCAAAATTTAGATTCGCTTCATAAAAGAGGTTAATTTATCAAAAACCGTTTTACTGGCCCAGACATAACTATACTTGACAGAGAATTGATTGTAACAATGCAGATTTGGAGAGTGACCAAAAGTCCGAGTGGCACCCCTCGAGCGCGAGCGAACATTTAACAAGCGTTCATTTAGAGAGCCGAATGATGTTGTTCACCAATCTACCTCACTTGACGGATACAGGCTAACAATATCGCAATGACCTAAAGTCTGTCAATGAGCTTTTTACTGTTTAGTAGGTTCAGGTTAAAATACATTGACAATTTTACAATGCCAAATGTTTTACTTCTTTGTATGTCTCTCAAATTAGTGAAGGTTGCAAATGTTCCAATATCTTTATTGTTTCTCTCGGGTGATTTTCCGAGGAGTGTTTTAACCGCTTGGATTCATCATTGTCGTCCCGCGATTATTATAACGGAAGGACGAGTAGCAACAACATTAGCTAGACTTAGTACTGGTACTCAATTATGTTTACATTAAAATAACACTCTTAGGGTCATCTCTTGTAACAATATTCGCAGAGACGACACGGAGGGTATACACTCTTTCATGCACAGGTAATACCTACAAGATGTTAGCAATCCGATCCTCTTATTTTCGGTGGATTTAGTTATTAGCAAGGCTGAGTAGTTCGGTCACTGTTTTAATCCTTGTGGCACACTCGTAGCACGTCCATAAATATGTTGCCAACTGTATTCAAATTTGAACCCCCTTCCGCTAGTAACAAGTTCCGAAGTATATACATATTTATAAACGTGTTTGTACATAAATTTTATTCTTCTCGGGGCCAAATTATAATAGGAGAGAAGGCGTACTGCTGCGAATCAGTTTGTGAATGCAGCCCAAAAAACGAAAGATGCCAAGTTTTTAGCAGTTTTAATTGACCGCCGGTGGACGTCGAAGCGCTGATTGGAAAACTTGGAATTGAAAAAAGTAGTTCCCTTTGTTAAAGTGCTGCTGAAAATGGAACTAATTACTTCAGTAGATTATACTTGAAGGGTCCACGGAAAAACATGTCCAAAGCTTAAAAAAATCAGGGCAAATTCACACCGTATTCTGTTATAAAAGTAAGGTAGTTATTCCTTCTGTAATTTGAATTGACTATACATATTCTTTCCGTGGACCCTTCACTTCGTTATTAGGTACCTACCCAGTTAGTACATTTATGTTGTGATTGTTTTGAAACTCTGAAGCTACTATAAATCTCGTAATAGCAAATAGCAATAGTTACTCGTATACCTATAGCAACATAATTATAGCAAAGGGAATTACGTGAAAGTAATTCTTGAAAACCTTGAAGTCAAAATAATATCAGCAGGTACGTTAGGTTCGGTAGGTACGCCTAATAGTACATCCAAATCGCACCTTGTGAGAACATTTTAATTACAATATGCGACTGCAAGCACTTTATTGTTTCGAAACCTTTCATACTTCTTTATAAAGTCAAAAGTCACTAATTCCCATCGATAGGAAACAATTTAAAACTGTGAGCCCGAGTACGGAGGAGAGGTCCTTGACTAATCGAGGGGGCTCAAGACAAAAGACGCGGCCGCCACTCTATTTAACTCTATTTTGCAAACAGCTCTTGCCCCACTCCACTTTTAGAGAGCAGTTCCTTCACATTTAATTCTGTTTCAAATTCTACACGTGGGAAAGCTGGGAATTTAGTTTGATTGGTTTATTAATTGTTACGAGTCTTAGTCGACCAAGGCGAAGTCAAGTGAGACTTGAACGTTATTCTTTTATTTTTGTGAATTCACTCGATGTAAGAATTTTACTTTAACGGTTACTTTATATGGGTATTTGAAAAGGAGTTATTGATTAATTTGTTTTGAATACTGTACTTAAGTGTTTTTCCCACGGATGGGAAACTTATTGTCTTCCAAACTGATACATTCGCTTAAACATGTCGTAAGGGAAATGTTTCTTTCCATATTTCCTGACCCCTTGCAAAATACAATCAGTTGAATGTATACCCGACATTGATTATAAAATTTTAAGCTCCCATTCATGGTACATACGAGTAGATTTAAAGTTCAGATACTTCTTTTATATACTTGCTATTACACTTTTTTAGGATTTACGAGTAGAACCTCTAGTCTAGAGAATAACATAATTGGTATCCAGAAAATACTGAATGCATTTCATTATTTTTACACAATCTACCTTGCCCCGTTCTAATACCCACGAACGTGTTAACCTATTTCCCCAGTAGGTACATAAGTAGCCGGCTAATAAGTCTCGCCACTGACAGCATTATAAATATTGATCAAGTGTCCGCGTGACAAGTGACTGCGGAGCTGCGGCCGGGCCGGGCCGGAGGCCGGCGGGTGCAGCGGGGCCGACGGCTGCCGTGTTTGGCTTGTAAACACGCCACTGTAGCCACTGAGTGCCTTTCACAATAAGGGTTGATTTCTATTTTGATTTATTAGAAAATTTGTAAGAGGTTTGTTCTGTACAAATTGGCCGTGGTTTTCCAAGGGACAGTCAGAAAGTAGTTTACCTACAGGTTTAAAAGGGTCGGCAAACCTGGAGTTTTAAGCGTCAATAGGCTACCGTTGCGTATCACAGGCGGGCCGTAGGCTTCATTCCCGGTATCGTGGTTTAGTTACCTATAGATATTTGTTAGTTAAACTCTTTTGGGCGTCTACGTATGAATATAATGTTCTTAATTTCGGTTAATTGAGTTTTGTGTTTCATTATTTTAGTGAGCAAGAACGGGTTGAGTGAGGACTGCATGAGTAGGTATAATATAAATGATGCCTAAAGCTCAGCTGTAGATCTATCAGCTATTATTACTATTTTAAGTACGTCTCAGAATATTTATAGTTATTAGCCTGCCGCGTTATTAGCCTACTCTAATTACCCAAATCTCATATCTGTTGCCTGGAAACGATAGCAATTTTCCAAAGCATGAGTAACTGCGAGCAAACTGGTGGTGAGGCTATAAGTGGACATCCTCAGCCAATGGCAGCGAATTGGCGTCTTCCTGCCGTAATGAGGAAGCGCCGGGGCCGCTGATTGGCGGATGTCCAGCGCCGCCACCGCGCCACTCCTGCGCAGTCTTCCTGCTCTAGCCACCACAGTTACTCCTGTGAGAAATGTACACTACCCGTCCTTCTAGGCTCTGTACGGATTACGAAATTATGACGAGGCTTATATAAAGCAAGGCACTTGTATAATTAACAGCTAGTAGGTAACCATCTAGATTGGCATAGGGAAAGCATAGACTTCGATACGTAGCTCTCGTATAAATCTGAGCCACACACAACGTAATGATTTGTCAGAGGTATATGGAATACATGAGTGGATCCATAACAATAATTACGATAATGGTTACCATCAATTCATTTCATTGTAAATTGTGATTCATTAGTTAGACATTACTTGGAATATTTTCTCAAAAGACAAAAGACGCCGAGCTGTGTCGAATGCTAAAAGTGAAACATCATTCAGTCTTTATCTTTCGCCTCAAGGCATCTGAATGGGATTCCGGGGGTATAAGTTTACTAAATACCCTGGGACTTTCTGGCGGAGTTGTTAGTCTCGTGTAGATCATGGCGCGGCGAGTGAATAGAAACAATTACCGTAACCTTACCCGGGAGCGGCAGCGGGCGCGGGGGCGGGGGTGACCCGCGAAAATTGCCCGAGAAAGTGTTCGCGAGGGTGGCGCGAAGGGCGTGCCCATACTCACAGCGATTTTTGTACGGATTTCCATTCGACGCATTCGGGACTGAAAGGTACGGAAAACAAATATGAAATCATAATCTGAAAGATCCATGATATAGGACACATTTTTTATCAGTGGTTATGAACAAGTCTTCTGCCTAGATTAATTCAAAACAAAATTATAACAAAGGTCATCAATTGCGATGTAAGGTAAATGTAGGAGTGGATAACACTGTACCAATGAATGACTTTTTTGCAATTTAATTTAAATATTAAGAAAACTGTTATTAATATGACCCAAAGACAGTATCCAGGCGACTAGTAGTGCAATTTGTGATTTTTGTTTTAAACCGTTCTTTGATATCTACAATACTTTTTAAATTTATAGACGGTTCTTGCGAACAGGTGCTTCGAGTTGCTTGTGCGTCGGTGTTCTTAGTGAATCTGCTAAGGCATTGCATTGTAAAAGTGAACATATAAGCCTGGATCTAACGAATTTTTACAAACTGTTTACTGAAACTCCAACACTTTAAATAAATCTATTGATATTGCGTATTTAAAGTATATTATTTTTATTAGTTCAGTATTTTAGATGCATGTCATATACTGGAGCGCAATTATAGCATTTAGTAGTGGATGATGACACCCATGTCATTCACTCGCTCAAAATAGTAATTTTATGTATCTTAATTTGAATCGTATTTTATAGCTATAGAACGTATATTTTAGTTATTCTAAAAAACACAGGTTTCTATGGACCATGTGAGTAGTGTCTGACATGGGTGTCATATACTGTTTTTCTATGTAGATCGAGTAGATGACAGTGCGTACTGATATGTCATTCGTTGGGTCATAACTATGTGTCATCCATTGGTTACAAGCATTTGTAATGAAAACATGTCCCTATTTCACTAAAATTATCTAAATATACCTATGACAACGTGAAAAAAGGCGAAGCTTGTACTAACTGTAAATAAACATAATTTGATTCGGCAAGCGATACTACAGCTGGCCGTATCTTCATTTCCTTAAAAGTAAAATCCAAAAAAGTCCCTTCTACAAAAATACGTACCTATATAGGATGAAAGAAATATATTTTTCAAGCAGCAACGTATCTGAATACGAAAAATGGCAAAAATCGAGAGCAAGTACAAACGATGTGAAGAAAAAAACATATTTTAGTAGTTACTGTGTGTAGTAAAAATAGTTTTAATACCGTAATTGAAAGTTTTGTTCAACATTTAATAAATATCTACCTCGTTTTAGTTATTTATTTATTTTATAAGTTTACCAGTAGCATAAACTTACCTGCAGTTGAGGTAATCAATTGTAAAACGCGATGCAATGCTATGTCATTTACTGGGACATCAATCCTATTTTTTCATAGTCATACTTTGCGACATTCAAAATATTGCCAGTCATTCACTGGTACAATTTGAGACATCGCGGAAAAGTGAAATTATAGCGTAACAGTATTAGTTATATACAATTTATTTTTCCAAAAACATAAAAGAGGAACCAATCTATAAATTTGTATACACAATTAGTCTATATGCTTAACAATTACGTAGTTTTGTGCAAAAATGCATGAAATCGCTCCTTATAGTGTCATCCACTGGTACATTTACCTTACTTAAAAGTGGAATCATAAGTTCTTGTTTTCATTAAAGTCCTAAAAAAAGACAAATGAAGCGTCAGGTTGAAAAACTTGGTGAAAGAAGAAATATAGGAGATTTGTATCAATAATCAGTTCCAAATCATGCGATGTCATCGTAGTCGTACAAAATCTGAAAAATTGCCCAAATCTACTGTGAAAGTACCACGGGAAACAGCACCAGCCTCTACTTACAGTATCGTTCTCTTGTCGGGAATTAATACTTAATCAAAGTCAAAGCTCAAGGAAAAAGCACTATGTTTGTGTTATAAAACCAGTGTTGTGTCCTTTTGTTCCTTGATATGTCAATTATCCGTACATAACGGTCTGCTTCACGCGTGTTACAGTTCTAGGATGCTTAGCCAAGTTGCCAATCGCTAACGCTTAATAGCGTATCGTAGTTTTCCCTCTCTGTCACTCTTTTATATTAGTGCGACAAAGACAGTTAGCTGCCTTTCGTTTACGATTGACGATCAAGCGCTAGCTATTGGCAACTTGTCTAAGCACCCTGTTCTCTGAAGTTCCCAGTGTAACGTTGACCTAAATATGTTTGTTTTCCACCAACGTAGTATTCAAATATGACCTCTTCCACAAATTTGATGTTTTTGTTCATATTTAATTTGAAAGCTCCGCCGGCACCGCGGCCCCACCCCGAAGTAATCGCGCGCGAAACTTATCACATTATCAAAAAGCGTCAAATCGCCGAATCCTTTGATCTGCGCGCTAATTTGACAATTACACCCGCCGGGGGTCGCGCGGCGCAACGCGATATTCGACGCGACGTTCGCTAGCGATAATCATAGCAACATTTGATAAAAAAATAATACAATAAATATGTGTTTTCTATTCTGGTTTGCTTCTCCCTGCTAATTTACGAAATTAATATTCAAATTTGTAAAAACTAGTGCAAAGTGCAATTAACAGCCAGTATGTTCTTGGGTTAAACTGCCTTGGTGGTGATCTGCAGCTTGGGTTAGGAGCTGAGGAGCTCAGATGCTGAGCCGGCAATACCGGGAAAAGGCGAGGCAGATGTTGATATGTTGATAATAGTAGGACCTCATTCCATTCCCAAATTCTTTTTCGTCACACTAATGACGCCTTCGTTGGAATCTTCTTCTTCTTCTTTGTCCTGGCTTTTATCCCACTTTAGCGCGCGCGCTACATAGCACGGTTGTGGGTTGTATACTGCATTGACAGTTTTCAGGTCATTTTTTATTGACTGCGTCCAGGTTGCGGCCGGTCGCCCAGGGCCATGCTTTCCCTCTTCTATAGCAAGTACTCTTTTAGTCATATGGTCATTGGTCAACCTCCCGTATCATAACATGGCCGTACCAACGCAGTCGGGCTTCTCTCATTTTGTCCTTCGTTGGAGTGACAGAAAAATTCGTAAATTTCGACGATTTCCAGCTCCGGCCAGCCCCGCGCCCGCGCACAAAGGCGCTGATCAGGCACGCGTCAGTCCCCTCCCCTCCCCTCCCCCCTAAACGGTAATGCGAGATGATACGCCAAATTACACGCTAGTTGATACTTGCTACTGCACCGGGAAGAAATCCCCGGATTAACTCTTTCGGCAAGGAGAGGACGAGCAACTTGCTTTGTCAAATTACTTCAAAATAAAAAAGTGGTAGAGAAAATTATCCAAGGAGGCAAATTGATAAAGTAGGTATTAATTGTTATAGTGAAATCGAACTGGGATTTCATCCAAAAGTGTTTACAAACAATTTTTTTTTCTACATAGAAACCCTACTTAATCATATCTGGAACACGCTGTAAGGAAGAAAGGAGTGTTTCCCTCAAAACTTCTATTGATGTGGTAAATTTGTAGTTAACGTGCATACAAATTCCCTAAAACCTAAGCCTCGAATACTTCTCCAGTGTCAAATGTAGAGAATAACATATTTCATTATTTAGGTTTAAGTATACTGTATTCTAATTCAAGAAAATAATGGATAAAACTTTAGGTGCCACTTGCTAGCCCGTCCAACTCACACTTGTCCGAATCAGATAATCTAGTCTAGATTATCTATAGCCTTTCTGATCTTATCTGATTAGTATTAGTGACGATGAACATGGTGTTGCAGCGTGTAGTGTAGTGTAGATACATGCGGTTTAACAGTTTCGCGTAACTCCGACATTCCTGCGTTATCGCCGCATCGGTGCAACAGAACGTCATGTGCAATTACTTGCACGGACATTAAGCACAAAGCACAAAGCACAGCCGACATCGACATTGGAATGAAAACATGAAATTATGCGAATGGTTTCAATAGTTTTAACCCTTTCAACAGATATATTTTCGTGGGCATTCATTTGGTAACCACTTAAGGAAGACAGCAGTCCTGTCAAAAGACTCAAAAGGAATGTGTCGAACATTAATCCACATGTGCTTAGTCAGCTTACTGACTACTATTAAACATTTAACCTATTAACAAAACGAGGCTGAGTGAAAGAAATTTTGTCAATGTTTTGACAATTAATTTAGACGGACTCATTAGACAATTTAAACGGTTTCAATTCTCACATTATTGCATTGGACAGAAAATTGTCTTCAATTGAGTCTTATTTTCAATAGGTATATAACTTATCCCACTCAATTCTATAAGTAAGCCTCATATATTCCTGTCGCCTGTTGTTTCGAAGCCTGCAGAGCGGAAGTCGCATTACGAAACGTGATAACGTTAGCACAGCGACTAATTTGGCCGGAGCCGGCCCGCTCCGCCGCCAGCATCGCCGCACGCGCATACAATTCGGCGTCTTTGACGCTGCTGCTTCCTCCCCATTCTTCCATTCACTGCGCTTTCAAGAGTACATTTCGCGAATCATTTTCCTGACACTGTAATATGAATCTTGTTCTAAGTTTGGAAGGTTGGTATGAATATGCATTGTAGAGAGGTGAGATAGGGAATCGTGCGACACTGAGCGTTTCCGCTTGCGGCCCTTGTAATGAAGAATGCAGTTGCGCTGCGAATCAAAAACTTGTACACAGAATTACTCGTATTTCAGTGATTTAAGGAGCATATTAGTGTAGATATTTATGGGTGTGTGTATGCTAATTATTAGCCGGCTGGGGCTGGCAGGGACAATGCGCGCGCGCCGCTCGCGGTGCATTGTGGCGGCGGGATGTGAACAGCTCGGTACGATAATGCACTTGGAAATTGGAATGTTTTTGATATCTTGCGTGATTTAGATCTTGTGTGGTTCTCTGATGAGCGAAAATTTCCGGCAGTCCCTTATAGGATCTGCATAATTAGAAAAATATGTGAACCTGTTGAATTTTAACTGAAATCATGTAGTACTCGTTGGCCATATCTATTACCAAACTTTACGTAGGTAGGTATCATTTATGTAATAAAAAATATTTCGAGTTACATATGTCATTTACATTTCATTTGGCATGAAATTACTTTCGTTATAAGACACCAGAAAATGCAATTGGATCATGTAATAAAGACAAAGCCATCCGTATCGGGTGCCTAGCCGCGTTTCTAACTACAGTGCTCGTTGACAGCTGCCGGCTGTCACGTGACAGCTGTCAGTCTGTCAATCTGCGCGCGAGTCGACGTGTCGGCACTGATCGAAGCGGGGAGCTAAAGTAATCCAGTTAAGCTAGCTAAGCTGAAAAACTGTAGATCAGGTGGGGTAAATTTAAGACAACAAATAATCCGGTTGAAAACGAGACAGGATTTGTAAACACTCTAAAATTCTGTGATATTCATTTCTATTTTTTATTGGCATTAAAAATGTTCAGTATCAGTTAAACAGATATGAATAAGTAGCAGACTTACAGACATCTTATATCTTAGAGTCTTATTAGAGATATTTTTGGAGTTTTACATCCCTGTCTTGTTTTTACCTAAAATATTTTCTCTCTTAACTATACTTACACATGTAGGCACCCCACCTGATCCTAGGATCCTACTGCATAACGACGTACTACGTGTAAGTGACATGTGTTTTTGTTGATATAAAATATGAGTTTGAGATGAAAAAACAAGACAAGACGTGTCCATTATTTAAATAAAATCGGTAATTAATTATCAGTATGAATAAACAATTCTCTCTGAAGAGATTAAAGAGTTTGGTCACTTTTCAGAACTTTGAAGGTTAACTTCTCCCAACAGGATCTTAAACTACTAATTTTACCTAAACATAATTATATAAAAATAAATAAAATCTGAGCCGGACAGTTGGGTGTTAGGTCAGTAAGTAAATAAACGGATACTTCCGATTAATTACCAAATGACAAGCTCCAAAATGTGATTTAAAAAACACGAGCAACATTTTTTGCTACTCTAATAAAGACGTAATGAGAATTGAGAGACTTTTTTCTCTATTATTCAAGATTTCTAGTTTCCGATATCGAGGTCGGCCCTGCGGCCTTACCGCGAAAAACTAAATTCGTAAATTTCGAGGATTTGTCTCTCTCACTCTAATGACACCTTCGTTTGAGTGACAGGGAAAAATCCACGAAATTAACGAATTTCGATTTTCGCGGTAGTAGGCCTGGGCGCTGGAGTCTGTACGTGGGAGCTGCCGCCATGTTTGTTTCCTCGAGGAGTTGTCGCGAGGTGTTTTTAAACAACCACTCCTCGGCCAGTGTCGCATTTCTACACCAGACGCGGGCAGGGCTGGCACTTTCTCTTTCAAATATTTATGTTTTGTTTGTTCACTAAAATATCCAAGATTGAACTTATGGGTCAATCACTTTTTTATAATAACTCATTGCTATGGTTATGTTCTCCTGGGTCACTTTTTAAAATCACAGATTTATAGCAATAAATGTACCTACTATTTTTGTGATGGTTACGTGGCCTATCACCCACGGTCGGTTACCCACTAATAATGTTAGTAGAGCTTTCTGGATAATTTCGTCTAACAAACTTTACCACTTTTGTCTTCTGGGTGACGCGACAGAATAACGACAACAAAAAAACATATTGACCCTTACAATTGAGCCACCTAAAGTGGTCTCGC